>JANSTP010290032.1:0-18213 GCA_025330745.1 Cladonema radiatum | reverse complement strand
CATTTTCTTCAACTTTTTAATATAAAAATTTTTATAGCCCTATGAAAGAGCACGCTTGTTGAAGTTTTTAATCATATTCATTATAGAAGTCTTGAATTGAAGCTGGCATTTAAAAATGTTCTTCAAGGAAAAAAAAATGTCTTTGAAAAAATAAATTATATAAAAGAGTGGTATCATTAGTCAATCGAATAACTCTCGTTTGAATGACAGGCTTTTCAAAGACACAAAAATTAACTTGGTAGCTGTGACAATAATATACGGGAAAAAGAATGCTCCTTTCAGCATGATAAACAACAAAAACTCTTTGAAATTATTGAAAAAGGCATAAAAAATTTTTTATCTTTGTGGCATAAACAAGTTAATACTCTTATCATGACTGCACCGAAAGAGAAGCATTGAAGTAGTGAAGCCAAGATTTTCAAAATTGTTCAACATAAACACCAGCAGAAGTAATAAAATTCTCAGCAACAACACAATTAACACTATACCTCCATAGCAAAACCAGGACAAGAGCAAGCTCTTTTAACAAAAATTTCGCACACAGCATATTATTATTTAATACTCCATATGAAATGCGTAGTTAAAAAGAAACAGAACAAATCTAAGTTTATGGACAAGTTTCTGAATTTCAAATGCAAAAGGTGAATTATCTAAGTAAAAGTCTTCAATATTATCACTCCCTCAAGGAACAACCTATATAAAAATTCACATTGGATTTTAGATTTGTCCTTGTTTTAGCCATTTAGATGATAAATTATTTTCTTTGTAATACAGTTTCAGTTATTGCAATGAACAATCGGGATTGCTTTTGAAACTGTGAATAAAGGCAATACAAGAGAAGCATTGCATTACAATGGTTACTTTTAGCTTGTTCATGCCCATGATGAATGCAAAGGTTGTAATCAATGTCTCGATATGATAAACAAATTGCCATGTGATTGAAAACTAGACAGTGATTCGTTCCTTAAGTTTGATGGTACCGGTTAAAGAGACAGTGATGATGACGGTGATGCTATATGTAAAGCTCCAGGTATCTATTAGCTTTTCTAATGAGAGAATAACTTTGGAAACAACGCTCTTTTTAATCTGCTAAAAATGCGTTTTTCAAATCCTTGGTACAACGTCTTATCGATTGCAAGAAGAAACATTTTCTTCAATTTTTTAATAATAATTTTTTGTAGCCCTAAGAAAGAACACGCTTGTAGAAATTTTTAATTATATTAATTATAGAAGTCTTGAATTGAAGCTGGCATTTAAAAATGTTCTTCAAGGAAAAAAAAATGTCTTTGAAAAAATAAATTATATAAAAGAGTGGTATCATTAGTCAATCGAATAACTCTCGTTTAAATGACAGTTTTTTCAAAGACACAAAAATTAACTTGATAGCTGTGACAACAATATACTGGAAAATGAATGCTCCTTTCAGCATGATAAACAACAAAAACTCTTTGAAATTATTGAAAAAGGCATAAAAAAGGTTACATCTTTGTGGCATAAGTAAGTTTATACCCTCATAATGACTGCACCGAAAGAGAAGCGTTGAAGTAGTGAAGCCAAGATTTTCAAACTTGTTCAACCATAAACACCAGCAGAAGTAATAAAATTCTCAGCAACAACACAATTAACACTATCCGGCAATAGCAAGATTTAAAAAAAAAATATTTTCACGCAGTATATAATTCTTTAATATACCATATGTAACCTGTAGATAAAAGGAAATGGAGCAAATGTAAGTTTATGCTAAAGTCACTGAATTTCCAATGCCAAAGGTGAATTATCTAAGTAAAAGCTCTTCAATATTGTCACTCCCTCAAGGAACACCCTATATAATAATTCAGATGACATTTTAGATTTATGCTTGTTTTAGCCATTTATACGCTAAATTATTTTCTTTGTAATACAATTTAAGTTAATGCAATTAACAATTGGGATTCCTTTTGAAACTTCGAATAAAAGCAATACAAGAGAAGCATTACATTTCCATGGTTACTTTTAGCTTGTTCAAGCCCAAGATGAATGTGGAGGTTGTAATCAATGTCTGGATATGATAAACAAATTGCCATGTGATTGAAAACCAGACTGTGATTATTTCATTAATGAGGAAGGTACCGGTTAAAGAGACAGTGATGATGACAGTGATGCTATATGTAAAGCTCCGGGTATCTATTAGCTTTTCTAATGAGAGAATAACTTTGGGAACAATGCTCTTTTTAATTTGCCAAAGATGCATTTTTGAAATGCTTGGTACAACGTCTTATCGATTGAGGTCAGAAGCATTTTCTTCAACTTTTTAATATAAAAATTTTTATAGCCCTATGAAAGAGCACGCTTGTTGAAGTTTTTAATCATATTCATTATAGAAGTCTTGAATTGAAGCTGGCATTTGAAAATGTTGTTCAAGGAAAAAAAAAATGTCTTTGAAAAAATAAATTATATAAAAGACTAGTATCATTAGTCAATCGAATTAGCTGTCGTTTGATTGACAGGATTTTCAAAGACACAAAAATTAACTTGGTAGCTGTGACAATAATATACTGGAAAAAGAATGCTCCTTTCAGCATGATAAACAGCAAAAACTCTTTGAAATTATTGAAAAGGCATAAAAAAAGTTACTTTTTTGTGGCATAAACATGCTGATACTTTCATACTGACTGTACTGAAAAAGACACGTTGGAGCAGTGAAGTCCGGGTTTTCGAACATGTTCAAGCATAAACAACAAGGGAAAGAATAAAATTCTGAGCAACAACATAATTAACCCAGTCCTTCAATATCAGGACCACGACCAGAGCAAGATTCTTTAACGCATTTTATGTTTCTTTAATACTGCATATGAAATGTGTGGATAAAAGGAATGGGAGCAAATTGAATTTTATGGAATAGAGATATGGAATTTCAAATGCGAAAAGTGAGGTATCTATATATAAGTATTTAATATCATCATTCTCTCAAATTACGCTCTCTATAAAAATTAACATGAGTTTTTAGACTAGTGTTTTGTTCAAACTATTCATACAAACAAATTATCTGCTTCATAAAAACTGTTGAAATTATTAAAAATCAAAACAGTGTTTACTTTTGAAACTGTAATTAAGAGAATAAAAGAGGCATTACATTTCAATGGTTACTTTTAGCTTGTCCAAACGGAAAATCAATGTAGGCGTTCTGATCACTGTTTGGATATGATAAACGAAATACCTTGTGATTGAAAACGGACTGTGATTTTTTGTTAATGATGTTACCAGTCAAAGTAACATTTATTGTGGAACTGATGCTATTTGTAAAGACTCAGGAATTTACTAGTTTTTCTAATGAGAGAACACCTTTTGAAACAAAGCTCTTTTTAATATTCTATAACTGCATTGTTCCAAATGCTTCTGACGAAACCCTTGGTACAATGCCTTACTGATTTAAGTCAGAAAAATTCTTCAATTTTTTAAAATTAACTTTTCATAGGCCTAAGAGAGAAGAAGCCTGTAGAGGTTCTAATCATGGTCATTATATAAACTTTAAGGCTAGAATTTCAAAATGTTCTTGAAGTAAAAAAAGTATTTACGTAGATTAATTCATAATAAAATAGATCCAAAAAAACTTAACATCTTTTTTTAAATGCATTTCATCTGGTTTCTTGAGTAAATTGATGTAGCAACAAAGAATCCCCTCTCCTGTTTCTGTTGTCTTTATAAAAAAGTGAAAAGTGAGGTAGCTATATGTAAGGCTTTAATATTATCATTCTCTCAAGTTACGCTCTCTATAAATATTAACATGAGTTTTCAGACTAGTGTTTTTGTTCCAACTATTCATACAAACAAAATATCTGCTTAATAGAAACAGTTGAAATTATTGAAAATCAAAACAGCGTTTACTTTTAAAACTGTAATAAAGAGAATAAAAGAGAAGCATTACATTTCAATGGTTACTTTTAGCTTGTTCAAACGGAAGATCAATGTAGGCGTTCTTATCACTGTTTGGATATGATAAACGAAATGCCTTGTGATTGAAAACCGGACTGCGATTTTTTATTAATGATGTTACCAGTCAAAGTAACATTTATTGTGGAACCCATGCTATTTGTAAAGACTCGGGAATTTACTAGTTTTTCTACTGAGAGAACAACTTTGGATAAAAGCTCTTTTTAATCTTCTTTAACTGCATTGTTTTGCTTCAGATGAAACCCCTTGGTACAATGCCTTACTGCTTTAAGTCAGCAAAATTTTCTTCAATTTTTTAAAATTAATTTTTCGTAAGCCTAAGAGAGAAGAAGCCTGTAGAGGTTCTAATCATTGTCATTATAGAAACTTCAAGGCTAGGATTTTGAAATATTCTTGAGGTAAAAGAAAATATTTATGTAGATTAATTCATAATAAAATAGATCCAAAAAAACCTAACATCTTTTTTCAAATGCATTTCATCTGGTTTCTTAAATAAATTCATGTAGCAATGAAGAATCCCCTCTCCTGTTTCTATTGTCTTTATAAAAAAAGACAAGAAAGAGCTGCTAACAACCCAAGTGCAACTAGGCCATTGAAGTTTTAAAGGCAGTCCTGTCAGTGATGAAATATGATATGGAAAATAGGGATAGGAAAAAGGACATGTTGTATAATTAAAACTTTATTAAAGACTAAATATTCAAAATCCACTATAGACAACTTCAAACGAAACATCTATACTATAATTCAATTTCTGGTTAACCCTTGAGAGCCTTATCAATTCCTTTCTCAATGTAGATAAAAAATTTTTTATTCTAGGACTGATTAGATCCAAGACTCTTGATTTTGTTGTAGAGTTATATATACAATCAATATTTACACTTCTTGTTTGAATGAATATGGAGTGAAGATAGAGTACCTTTTTGGATAACTAAGTAATTAAATACATATCATAAAGATAGTCAAATGATTTTACATTAGCTTTGGTTTAATATGATTATTTTCCTGGATTATTTAAATATTTTTTATTCAATCCTTGAAGGAAGAAGATGGAACAAGCAGAACGTGTTTGGTATTATAGGTGACGCAGACTAAAAGAACCTGAAAGGCAAATATTTTTCTCAAATGAATAAAGTGTCAGAGAAAATCATGTAGAGATGTCATCCAAATATATCTGTTATTCAATCTCGTTAGTAGGTTTAAAATTAAAATAGGTCAATTAAAAGATCTTCTTGAAACCTCCTTACTTAAAATATCAACCAATAACTATCGGTATTACGTTTTATGATGAGGAGGATTTGTGAAACAAAAGCTTAAGGATGGCGGAAAAGAGTATAAGATTTTTTTCTGAAATCTAATATTATTTGATTGACAGTCTTTTCAAAGACATTAAAGTTAACTGTTTTTAGCATGATAGATCAAGAATTTTCTTCGAAATTATTGAAAAAGGCATAAAAAAGTTACTTTTTTGTGGCATAAACATGCTGATACTTTCATACTGACTGTACTGAAAAAGACACGTTGGAGCAGTGAAGTCCGGGTTTTCGAACATGTTCAAGCATAAACAACAAGGGAAAGAATAAAATTCTGAGCAACAACATAATTAACCCAGTCCTTCAATATCAGGACCACGACCAGAGCAAGATTCTTTAACGCATTTTATGTTTCTTTAATACTGCATATGAAATGTGTGGATAAAAGGAATGGGAGCAAATTGAATTTTATGGAATAGAGATATGGAATTTCAAATGCGAAAAGTGAGGTAGCTATAAATAAGTATTAAACATCATCATTCTCTCAAATTACGCTCTCTATAAATTAAAATGAGTTTTTAGACTAGTGTTTTGTTCTAGCTATTCATACAAACAAAATATATGCTTAATAAAAATAGTGGAAATTGTTGAAAATCAAAACAGTATTTACTTTTAAAACTGTAATTAAGAGAATAAAAGAGGCATTACATTTCCATGGTTACTTTTAGCTTGTCCTAACAGAAGATTAATGTGGGCGTTCTTATCACTCTTTGGATAGGATAAATAAAATGCCTTGTGATTGAAAACCTGACTGCAAATTTTTCATCAATGATGTTACCAGTCAAAGTAAGATTTATTTAGAAGACGATGCTATTTGTAAAGACTCAGGAATCTGCTTGTTTCTCTAATGGGAGAGTAACTTTGGGAAGAAAGCTCAATTTAATTTTCTTAACATGCATTGTTTAAATGGTTGTAATGAAACCTCTTGGTTCAATGCCTTATTGATTTAGGTCAGCAAAATTTTGTACCACTAGGTGCTTTCCGTTTTAAAGACAGTCTTGTCAGTGATGAACAATGATATGGAAAACAGGGTTGTGAATAAGGAAATGCTGTAGAAATGAAAGTTTATTGCAGGGTAAAAATTCAAGAAACCCCATAGACATTTTCAAACAAAACCTCTATACTATAAGTCAACTTGTGGGCAACCCTTGCGAGCATTAACAATTTCTTTTTCAATATCAATAAGCATTTTTTTATTCTAAGGCTAAATAGATGGAAGACTGTTCATTTTGTTGTATAGTTATATATAGAATCAACATTTCACACTTCACGTTTTAATGCATATGGAGTGACAAGAGAATATCTCTGCCGATGACTAAGTAGTTAAATGGATATCATAAAGATAGCAAAATAACTTTAGACCAGTTTTTGCATAATTTGCCTGTTTTGTCTGTTATTCTATTCAATCGTTTAAGGAAAAAAGAAGTTAAAAGGAAATCTGTTTCGCTATTATAGATGTCGTTGACTGAGAAGATCCAGAATAAGAACTATCTTTTCTGGACTGAATAAAGCGTCCGAGATAATCATGTAGAGATGTCATCTAAATATATCTGTTATTCAATCTCGTTAGTAAGTTTTTGATGAAACTGCAATTAAAATATGATCTCTTTAAAACCTCCTTACTTAAAATATCAACTATTACGTTTTAGGATGACAAGGCTTTGTGAAACAAAAACTTAAAAACAGGACTAAAGAAGTACGAGGTTTAATTTGTGAAATCTAATATTGCTTGATCGACAGTCTTTTCAAAGACAGAAAAGTTAACTTGGTAGCTGTGATAACAATATACAGGAACAATAAAGCTGCTTTTAGCATGATAGACAATAAAATTTGTTTAAAAACATAGGACAAGGCATGAAAACAAAAAGTTACATTTTTGTAGCATAAATATGTTGATAGTTTCATGACTCCACTGAAAAAAAAAATGTTGGAGCAGTCAAGCCAAGATTTCCAAACTTGTTCCACCATAAACAACAGGGGAAGTAATAAAATTCTCAGCAACCACAGAATTAACCATGCCTCTCGATATCAAGAGGAGGACAAGAGGAAGATATTTTAAAAAACATTTTCCACATAGGATATACTTCTTTAATACTGCAGATGAAATGTGTAGATAAAATGAAATGGAGCAACTTTAAGTTTAAGAAACAGTTAATGAATTTAAAATGTGAAAGGTGAGTTATCTAAGTAAAGGTCTTCAATATTATCACTCCCTCAAGGAGCGATCTATATAATAATTTAAATGAGATTTTAGATTTGTGTTTTGTTTTAGCTATTTATAGGATAAATTATTTCCTGAAGAATACAGTTTAAATTATTGCAATTCCTAATCGTGTTTGCTTTTGAAAGTGTGGATAAAGGGAATAAAAGGAAAGAATCTTATTTCCATGGTTACTTTTAGCTTGTCCAAACAGAAGATCAATGTGGGCGTTCTTATCGCTGTTTGGATATGATAAACAAATTGCCATGTGATTGAAAACCAGACTGTAATTTTTTCATTAATGATGATGTTACCTCTGAAAGTGACAGTTATATTGACGCGGATGCTTTTTGTAAAGATTCGGGTATCTGGTAGTTTTTCCCAGGAGAGAACCACTTCGGGAACGTTTCCTTTTAATGGCATACTTGAAAAGTGAGACCAGAGACCCTGGGACCCGGGACTCTGAGACCTTGGAACTCCAAGACCCGAGACCCTGGAACTCCGAGACCCGAGACTGCGAGAACTTGGGACTCTGAGACCCAAGACCCTGGGACCCCGAGACTGCGAGACCCAGGACCCTTGCACTCCGAGAATTTAGTTTGAAAAAAGCCATACATGTGATGACAAAAAAATGCTTTGTATTTGTGGTTTTTCAAATAAATTTTTACAGTGATTGAAAGTAGGTTTTGCGTATCTCGGGGTACATTTCTTCAAATGTTCTTGGCTCACTCTTGTTCAAACATATTTAATCATGTTCAAGCAATTCTTTGAGCATAATATCTGTTATAAGAAGAGGAGAACAAATATTTTGTTCATTTAATTAAAGATTCTTTGCATGGGTTTTTCCAAACTGAATTTAATAATTCATAATAGTTTAAGCATAATTAGAAAGAATTCGAATTCTATATTTTGCGTCTTTGCGTCTATGGAAACAAATTTTATTTTGGTTGAAGTAATTTGTCTAAAAAGGGCACTTGCTTGTTTAAACTTGTAAATGAATGAAAGTTCTGTATTTTGTCTCGTTTTTGACCCTACTCCGGATTGGGGAGGGGGTGCTGTAAAATCCTCCTCCCCCCCTAATAACCGATTTAAATTGATTCTGTTGTAAATAGTATATTCTGTTGCAAGAAATTTTGGCTGATTTGGGTGTACAAAGTTTAAGAATAAAAAAACCTTTTTTAGCTTTTTCATACCTTTTTTTTAACTTTTTTTTATTTTTATAGCATTTGTCGAATTACTGATGTCTTTTCAAATGAAAATTTCTAAGGAAATTATCCCCTCAGAAAACCCCCCATTTCAGCCCAATGTCCAATTGGTTTGTATGGATTTTCTATGAAACTTTTCTCATTTTCTCTGATTTCGTCTCTGCAGATTTTATGTGCTTCATCCTTAACGCAATAGAATAAATGGACACACGCCAATTCTTTGATCCTGTAAGTTTGTCGCCTTGAAAAATAAATCAAAACTTTTTACGTTAATTGTTCATTGTTTCCTTTGATTCATCACTGTCAAAAAAATAGGCGACAAATGTATTTTCCTCTAGGAACAGAACTTTAAAAAAATTCTGAAATTGAAAAAAAAACTTTCTAATTATCGCCTTTGCATGAAAATACTTCTTTCTCCTCGGTGTCTCAGGGTTTCGGAATCTTGGGTCACGGAGTCCCAGGTCTCGGGTCTCGGGTCCCAGAGTCTCGGAGTCTTGGGTCTCAGAGTCCCAGGGTCTCGGAGTCCCGAGTCTCGGGTCTCGGAGTCTCGGGTCCCAGAGTCTCGGAGTCTTGGCTCTCGGAGTCCCAGGGTCTCAGAGTCTCTGGTCTCGGAGTCCCAGTGTCTCGGGTCTTGGAGTCCCAGGGTCTCAGAGTCTCGGGTCCCAGGATCTTGGGTCTCACTTTTCAAGTATGCCCTTTTTAATCTTCTAAAAAATGGATTGTGTAAATGCTTGTAATTTAACCTCTTGGTAGAATAGCTTACTGATTTAGGCCAACAAAATAATCTTCAAATTTTTAAAAAATATATTTATTTGTAACCCTAAGAGAGAACAAGCCCGTAGAAGGTCTAATCATGTTCATTAGAGAAGACACTTTGAAGCTGAGTATTGAAAATGTATTCGAAGTGAAAAACGTTTTTTGTCCACATTAATTCTTAGTAAAATAAATCCAAGAAAAACCTAGCATTGTTTGTTGAATTGAATGTCTTCTGATTTCTTAAAATAATTCACGCAGCAATGAAAAAGCTCCTCTCCTCTTTCTTGTCCATATCATAGAGAAAAGAAACAGCTGCTAACAACCCAAGTACAACTAGGCACTTTCAGTTTTAAAGAGAGTCTTGTCAGTGATGAACAATGATATGCAAAATAAGGATATCAATGAGGACGCGTTGTAGAAACGAGGAATCATAACCAAAAATAAACAAATGACTGGGAACATATTAGGCACACCAATTACACTTTTAACCCCCCTCCCTCACAACAAAGACCAATGACACTACAGGTTGTGCAGTTTTTGAGAAATTTCTAATAATTTGGTTTTCACATGGTTTCAGGACACCAAATTTGAATTAAAGAATCAGTGAATCAGTGTGTAAACCAGGTTTTAAAAAATTTGAGCAATTTTCAAAATACATTGGGAAATTGCATGTGTCTCAAGCTTCATTCAAACATTTTACAATGTATTTTAAAAAGCATTGAAAACCATTATATAGCATTTATTATTGAAGATTGACTATTGTTTTTGACAATTATGTCCAAGAGTCAAGTCATTTGAACAGTTCAAAGAAAACATTTAATGACTATTGGGAAAAAAGAACCTATAATTTGATTGGGAAAACAGAGAAAACGCTGAAACTAAGACCCTAGTTTGCACCCTACAAATGCTTTTGACGAATCTGAGCCTGTTTATTACCATTTTAGCCTGGTACCCGTGCTTGAATACAAAATTCATTCTTCTTTTTGAAAACGTGAAGAAGCATGATGCAATTTGTTTTGAAAGAACGACTTTTCAACAGGATCAGACCAAATTACAAAGATCTTATAGATTCTGAAGAGCAAGTCAAAGAGAGCTAGTAAAAAATTCCAAAAAATAAATTGAGATGATATTGCATGTATTAAAAATAATGTCAAGACAACTTTCAATATTTTCATGTATGAAAACAACATCCAGTCCGTGTGATAATGTAAACAGAAGACTGAACGAAAATACTGATAACACGATAGTTGCTGAAAATAGGCAAACAGAAGAAAATAAAAAATCATCCGATTATGTTATGACCAAAGAAAAAATTAGTTTGAGGCTGCAAGATGAAACTTTTCAAACGGGAAACCTTCTAAAGATGGAATAAAAATATCATGGATAGCAACTGATATTGTCCAAATAACTTTTATTTGTTGGGTATGCGAAAAGTATCCAAAAATTAAAAATACAAAAAATAAAGTTGCGACATTGCTCTTTTTCAGCAATGTATCAATACTTACCTTCAAGAAAAATACGGTGAGTCACGGATACAAGAAAGTTTTGTTGTGGCAGAGAATATTGTTAACGCTAAATATGAGAAGTAAGTAGAAAAACTTATGAACACAGCCTATTTCGTGGTAAAAGAAGATCTAGCCTTTGCAAAGTATCCGCAATTATGTCATTTACAACAGAAAAATGGTGTCAATGTTGGTGAAAATTATTTAACAGATAAAGCTTGCAGTCGCTTTGTTATTTCAATTGGAAATGATATGAAGAATGATTTAGGGCATAATGTTACTAATGCACGTTTTATTTCAATTTTAACAGATGGACCAACAGACAGTGGTATTTTGGAACAAGAAATTGTTTATGTCCGTTATTTAAACGAAAATAATCAACCAATAACTCAATTTGCAGGCCACAAAAACCCAATGAAAGCTGATGCGCTTGGAATTTTGAATGCTATTGAGGACGTAATGAAATCCTTAAAAGTTTCCTAACTTAGCGATGAGGAGTTTTTAAGAGCTGTCTACAAAAAAAAATTAACGGAAATTTTGATGGTGCTAGTGTTATGAGTGGAAGTAAATCTGGTGTTCAAGCAAGGTTAAAGGAAAAGCAGCCTGGGCTGATACACATCCATTGCACTGCTCATCGACTAGAGCTTGCCATGTTAGATTCAATAAAATCTGATAAATGTGTACCGAAGTTTGATGAAAACAATAATCTATTCAAATTTTATTTTAAAAGTGCCAACAGGCAAAAAGAGTTATATGAAATCTCGACTTGGTTTGAAGAGAATTTCAAATCATTTGGCCTTCTCAAAAATATCAGATGGGTTACCAGTCGCAAAAGAGCACTTAACTTACTCGAGGAAAACTATAAGGTACTTATTTATGATTTAGAAAATAATCCATTGGCAGAAGCGAAACATCTAAAAGAGCGCTTGGATATCTGCAGTTTTTAAAAACTCCAGAATTTTTATTTTACTTACATTTTTTGCAAGATAGTGTGCGATTATTACGACCACTTTCATTAGCATTCCAAAGAGATGATTTATTAATCTGTCATGTCCCAAGTAAAGTCAAAGAAACAAAATCTTTGATTGATGTTCTGATTGATGTTCCCAGCGATGCATATGATTATTTGTTGAATGAGCTTACCGACAATGTGAATGAGGGCCACATGGTTTATAAAGAAGTAGTGCTAAAAAGTCCGAAAGGTCCCAGAGCAAGCGAAATTGAAAATACCTCACAATCGTTTCAAGATCATTTTGCACATACGTTTGAAAATATAATAAAAGCCATTCAAGATTACCTAGACAATCGTTTCACAGATTTTCAGAAAACACCGTTAAAAGAATTGTTTAAGATTTTTAATACAAAAAATTGGCCATCTTCATTTCCAGGGACACCCGAAAAACCAACGTGGGGAAATGAGGGCGTTTCATCATTGGCAAGACACTATGAAGAGCATTCATTCACTAGCGAAGATGAAAAACGTCTTGCGATAAAACAATAGCCTTTGTTTAGAGAAAAAGTGCTTCAAGTTAAAAGCCCAACTAAAAATGATTTAGAAATATTCACGAATATTGTCAGTCAACCAAGCAATATCGAAGGTATGGTTTTATTAACAAAAATCATGATGACATTTAGTGAAAGCACTGCATCGTGTGAGAGAGGCTTTTTTGCTATGAACAATGAAAAAACGTATTTGCAAATGAGATTGAAAAATGAAACACTTGAAGATATCATGTGCATTAAAGTTAACTGAGATTCGTTTGACGATTACTGTGTTAAAAGTCATGTAAAGTCATGGATTGCAAACAGCAACCGCCACATCCAAGGACATAGATGGAAAAACAATGCGAGCGAATATGACCATAAGTCAAAGAAATAACTTACTACATTTTTTTAGTTTTTATTTTCCATGGAAACATTTTTTTATGTTTTATAACGTTAATGACAGTGTTATTTATATTTTTGAGATTACGACAGACTAATTACGTTTATCTGTTTTTACTGCCCTAATTTTCTTTTCGAAGTAATACAAAAAGTGAATAAAAGTGAAGAAAGAAGTGAATAGTATTTTCCTCAGACAAACCACAAGGGCACAAAGGATTCAAAGTGTCTTGAAAACTGTGACAAAATGTGTTTTGGGTGGCAATATTTGTCAGTGGCAAATTATGATGGGAGAATTTCTGTAAGCAAATACCGACATGAAATCTTTGAGGAACCAATTAAAAGCTAGCAAACATCTAGTCTGACAGAACAAAATCTTGACTTGGGTTACTAGCAATACAGCTAAACTATTCAAAATGGACAGAAGCACAACTTTATTGCAGGTATTCCCTGTATTCAAGTTTCAAAAAAACTTAATGAAGATTCTCAAATAGTCTTTCTGATTCTAAGAGTATAAAGGGGAGTCATATCAACCAATTTGAAAAGCTGTAAGAAACCTTACTTTGCAGGTCAATACAGCTAATTTGGGAATTCCCTGGTGTCAATATTGGGATGATATTAACAGAGTTCTTTCAGCGTAATTTGCACTTGAAACTGCTGGTCTACAACTCCACGGCCATGTTCATGGCCAAAACACATACAGCAACTAAAAATTGAAGAAAACTGACACCTCCACTTCCCCCTTCCCCCCAGCTGAAATACGTATAATAAAATAATATATTGTACATGTTTTAGGGCAAAATTGTGTGCACTAAACCAGGAAAACTCCCCTTGCATGATGGGAACAGCAAAGAGTGATAAAAAAGAAAAACACAATTAACATTAACAAAAACTTATACAACAACCAGCGAGATAAAAGAAAGACTCTGCAGTTGAATATCATCAACATAATGCTGATGAGGCTTCATTTCCCAATCCTGTTATTTAATAAATATGTCTTAGGTCAAAAAACTACCAGCTATAGCCTGAATCATTTCTGGGCACAAAAAAGACTATATATAATCAATGAGCAGGAGGAGTATGGACATGTAACAATCAGAATATCAAAATCATAATAAATATCAAAAATTGTTTGAAAACATTGAAGGAGTTATAAGTGTTAAGAAGATTTACATTTTTGTGCCACTACACTCATAGGTCGATACCTTCACAATGACTGCAACAGAAAAGAAGCATTATCGAAGTCTAATTAAAGCATAAGCACCAGCGAAATAAACAAAATTACAAGCAACAGCACAGCACTGTTGGAAAATATCTACAACCCGACAAGAGTAGCATTTTTCAACAAATACCACAACTATGTTTCTTTAATACTGCATATTGAAGGAGAAGAGCAGGAAAATGGAGAAATTTTAGTTTAAGCCACCGTTCATTAATTAAAAAATGAAAGCTAGGACACTAATGCGAAAGTCTTTTATATCATGATTCTCTTGAGTTATGCTAAATACAATAACTTATAAGAGTTAAAATTTGAAATTTAAAAATTCTTGTTTTCATTTAGCTATTTATACTAACACTAATACAGTTAAATTACTTTAAATTGCCATTCTTACATCAAATTACCTTACAGATATGATATGACAAGATAAGTAGCAATGAAATGGAATTCCTTTAACACTCGAGAAAAATCTGAATCCATAAAATCTTTCAAATCTCTGGGTAAAAATCTTCTTCTAATATTATTTGAGATGCACTGAATTTTCAAATGTTTAAAAAACTCAGTAAAGAAAATATGAAAATAAGTTGAAAAGAAATGCCCATAAAATTGTAGCACAATGTCCAGGCGAAAACAGTGCCATAATTATAGGTGTTTTCAAAATTTATATGAACTCTATTACAATGCGTACTATAGCAAGACAAGAACAAAATCAAAAGTTGTCTTTCCTTAAAAAACAACTCTGAGTTTCATAGACAAAATATGGAAGCAATGAATTTCTTTGAGCAAATATCAATAATTTGAATAGATTGAGTTTATGCAAAGTACATACCTAACAATTTGAACATTTTATCTCTAACATGGTCAAAACTAAAAATGTGATTAATATGTTATGAATTTGATAATAAATCTCTAGCAACTTTGCTAGAACATAAATGCCTGTACTAATAAGTGGGCATTTCAAAACTTCTAGAAAATTTTTCAAGACAAGATACTTCCTTAGTTGAATATAAATAATAAGTTTAGTTGAGTGTTAAAGGAACAAGTTTATGATTAAACAATGCAGATCTAGAAAAATGTCGACATACAATTTTATCATAAGATTTATCATTCATTCAATTAAACAAAGATTAAATATAAAGAGAAAACAAAAAGAAAGCATAGTGATGGAATTAAATTGTCAAAAAAAAATGCTTGCAAATTGAACATGTGAAAATCAAAGTGTTTTTTTTTTTTTCTCTGCAAATTAATTTACATTTTAAGTCAGCTTAAAAATGTCTAGTTATTGAGAGAGAAAATAAATCTAAATGTCATTATGATTAAAATAGGCAGAGTTCTGATTAGAAATCAATTGCCTTGAAGAGAGTATTTATTTTCAAATTGAAGTGGTATGAGTCACAGGTCAATTAGCTTCGATACGCTCAAGTTCTATAGAATTTCAAACAAAAAACAAAAATTTCTGGTAGCGACTCCGAGTCTTCGAATACTGGAAATGATAGGCAATCAACTCTCTTTATCGAGATCACAGATTACTTTGAAGACAAATTTCAGGTGCTGGAGGAAAATTATGAAAGACAAGAAAAAGAGGGCAACCAAATGTTGAATGATAGATATATAAGGTTAAATGCGATGTTTTCCAGTAATGCATCTTGGAGGCTCATTCAGGATCCGCAAAGTAGGGATGGGGGGGCTGCTCCTCACTTTTTTGTGAAGCAAAAAAAAATTATCTTACAATCAATTATATCTTATATACCCAGAATAATAAGACTAATGCACATGAACACCCCTCCTTTCTTGAAAGCCCTTGTGTAATATTTCCACTCATTTGGAATGACTGTTTATAAAGAAGATCAGCTACTCCTAACCACAAAATGCTGCTGAGAGAAAGCCAAAGTTGAGAGAGAAAAAGTTACTCATCCCTAACATAACCAAGAATGCCAAACTATTCCCAGTTAATGGCACTACAAGTGCAAATGCGACACAGGAGAGGTCTTTTTGGACCGCCCAAAGACTTAAAGCTTGCCTGTATTCTAAGATGTCACAAAAAAGATCCACTACACTGGCTATTTTAAATGCAAATAAGCAGTTGACTGATAAAATTTGCTATGTTGAAGTAAGAAACAGTCCTGTAGAAAGTTAAGCGAAGAGATATAATTGAAATTGGCAAGTATATAGACAAATATAGGCAAGTAAAAAAAACAAAATGTTGTTATCATAATAGCTGTGCGTTGCAAAGAAAGTATCTCATTGCTTTTTTTAAACAATGCCGCAAGACACCTGGTGGAAATATAATTTGTGAGATGGACGTCCATCTAACCTTATGTCTATGGTTGAATAAATCACTTCCTTTTGATGTTTAACGTTCACTTTGGTACTTCAAAATTGTTTTCCTACCTGTACTATTAAAATCTAAACTCTGCTCTTTGAAATTGAAAGTCCCATATCCTTCTTGATACATCCCATCAATATCTTTCACTGCACTATTGGGTAAACACTGAAAGAAGAAAACCTTTGAGGTTGACTGGAAATTTAATTTTCCACCAAATAAATAATAAATTTTTTCTGCAGAAACCTACCTTTAAGCACTATTTTCTTAAGCTGGGGGCTTAGAAACTGCTACTGATGACGTGATCAACTTGAGATTTAGGGTAAACCTTCATATTTTCAGAGAAAAGTCATTTTGTTCTATCATTCTGTATATTTTCATCAAATTTGTTGATTATTGGAGCTTTTAATGACAAATTGACAGTGTAAAATATGACGTCATATTTTAAAATTCCAAGCCTTATAACTCAACAGAGAAACATTTTCAAGTATAAGTGTTCAGGGTCAGGATTGGTGGAAAAAAGGTTTTGGGTTTAAAACTGCTTTTTTATCAATTTTAGCCTCTCTAAAATTGATATGCAATGCATTAAAAGGACTGTGAACAATTTTGTCTAGTGAAAGTGTGCAATGTGTCTAATGAGTTGTAATATCAGTGTATGCAACACCCAGTAAACACAGGATGTCCTTAAGACGTCCAGGACGTCCTTTAGACGTCCAATGGACGCTTAGGACGTCCTAGGACGTCTTGTGTTTACTGGGCAATAAATTAAGTGACTTGAGTTCGATTCTCACTTCTGTAACAAAGAAGAATAGCCCGCTGGTTAGAGCACTCTGTTAGTTTTTTCTATTTGGATGAGAAGTATGAAATGAAATTTTATTTTTTTTAGATTATCTTTTTTTAATTATTCATGAATTTGGGCACTTGACTAGAGGACCCCAATAACGGTAATTATGATAGAATGCAAGCTGTATTAGTTGTTTTGATAAATTTGACTGAGTTTTTGATGCTCTTTCCAACAGTATATAATTTTTTTTATTTTGACAAAGTCAATTTTTACTGAAAGGGGTCCAAACTGGGCCCAATTTAGGCCAAAATGGGGATTTAGAAAAATGGCCCGAGGCAGTTTTGAATGATGTTATATGATGTTATTTCAAAACAACAATAACATTTCCAGTTACCCTTTTTGGCAGTTTTTCCTTGTGTCTTCCCTGTCTATAATATAATATGTTGTATTACATGTGCATAAAAGTTTTATTTCAGTAAATCCCATCAATTTAGATTATATACTGGAAAGAGAGAAAATGCTTGGAAAAATTTCAGCTGTGTAGTATAAATAATGTTGGTTGTTTGGACAAGTCTGATGAACGTAATACTAGTAACTCATTGAACGATATTATGACCATCAATGTTTTGTAAGTGAGTTTATAAGTTCTTATTTTGAAATATCTCCTTTCTCAACATGCATAAATCATGCAATTTGAGCCCCAGTAAAAATAGCTTCAGTGGCATGGTGTAGACTATTCGCATAAAATTAGCGTTAAGGAAAAATGTTACTACCAGACATTCAATTTTAAGAAATTATCTAAACAGATTTGCTAATAGAATGCTAAAATATGATAACATCGTAAAAAAACGTTTCATTGCAGGAAATGTCATCTATTAAGATGTGATCATGCTGAGAAAAAATGCTTGAAAAGATTTCAGCTGTGTGATAAAAATGTTGGTTCCTTGGAGAAAGATGATAGAAAGGTGACTCTCACTAAATGTTGTCTTAAAAACTGTGAAAATGATGCAAACTTGTTTAATAGTTCTTAGTTTTCAATGCTTGCTACTACAAATACATACTTATATTATGTAATATTCAATCTTGGGGGTCAAATCTTTATA
>JANSTP010289921.1:0-18214 GCA_025330745.1 Cladonema radiatum | reverse complement strand
TGACTAACGCAACACACTCTTTTCCGGATTTTGATAGTATAAACGGTAAGCCAAATGGTAAGCATTCTCAGACCCTATATGTTAAAAACTTATCTCTTGGCTAAAGGCGTAAAAGCGTATTGTCTTCATTGCTGCCATCGGTAAGAGGTATTTGGGGCTTTGGTAGCTAAATTTTCCGTTTGTTTGATGGCAGACAAAATATATACTTATGTTGCCTAATAAGTGTTATTACAGTATAAGTTATTAGGTACACTGTCGGAATAACGAGATGTCGGAATAACGAGATGTCGGACTATAGATATGTCGGAATAAATAAAATGATTAAAAAGCTTTAGGAATATAGAGATGCTTTTCGGTGAATTTGTCGTAATATCGAAATGTCGAACTAAAGAGATGTCGGACTAGCGAGGGGGACCCGTAATTTTTACTTTGCAAGAAAAGTAAAGTATTATACTATGTAGATAGCACCTATATTCCGTCTATCCAGTCAAGGTTAGGCTTTCGGTTAACTTGAATGATAGAGATGTAAATCTTTCTGCTTTTGGTGTGTGAATACTGCACATATGAGCGATGAAGTGAAAGAAGTATTTCCCTGAAAACTGGATTTTTTCTGCATTTTTCCTTTTAAAACTTGTGGTGCAGTTGCAAGTAAAAAATCGCAGTTAGCCAGAAATTTAAAAAAATTAATTAAGTTATTCCCATATAGGCATATTATTTCCCATGAATTTCTGCATAGTGTATACGTGAAATCATCTTTTCTGTGACCATTATAACTTTATTATGTCATAAGAAGATCATCTTATAAAAAGCTTAAATTGAGATTTTTTCAACGATGATGAAAACGCTGAAAGGGCTTGAAACAGTTTTCCGAAAATCTTTAAACACTTTCTCTCCCAAATTCTTTTGAGTATAATAATGAGTTACGTTTTTCAGTGCACAAGTTCAAACAACCTTGGCAAACTGAGCTCTCACTTTTGGTTGGTCCAACCGGGTAGGTTTGGTCACGAAACAACAGAGCCGTGCATTTTTTTGCTAGATTTTAACCAAGCTACATAAAAGTTCCAATTTGGACTAGGCAGGGCAATATTTCTAAAAACTCACGACCAACCCAAATTTGAAGCTTAATATTAACTGGGTCACTAACTGGAGAGGGTGTAAAAGCACCACTGAGGTAGGGGTATGTTCCATTTGATACTGTTGAATGAAATCTAGCACTTTTAAAATCAATTTCCCCAGGAACAACTATGTAAATACAAGGATCATATCCAGTTTATCCTCATCTAATGCTTACATATTTCAGGCAACCTTATTCAAAGGTAAGTTTTACCCCCCCCCCAAACGTTTTCTTTGAATAACTTCGCGTGTGGTTGATATTTTTGCATGAAATTTTGACTCAGTGCACAAAATTTAATTTCAAAGTTTTTTGTGTAAATTTTTTTTTGAAAATCGGCCCCAGTCCCCTGTTATGACGTCATCAATTGACCTTGGTATAGCAATTTTTGTATATAATTGGAAATATTCAACATTATTTAGATATAAATTAGCTGCATCTTAGTTTTTCCATCTTAAGTTGGTGAAATATTTTACCCAGAGTTAAAGGTCGTCTCTTTGGCGACATTATAACGTCATTATGACGTCATCGCCGTCAAATCGGCATAAGACGCGTAAAATTCAACTTTCGGCGTTTTTGATGACGTTATCATTTTTAGGGGGCTTGATAACAACCCTAAACAATTTCATTCAATTTAGTTCATCAAGTTGCACAAGCATGTGCAATATTATGCAATATTATATTATATTATTATCATGAAGTCACAAGTATATTTATTATTCAAAATTTCTAATGAAGTATCCCCCTAAACAATCCCCCATTTTGGCCCAGTTTCAAAAAATTTTCAGTTGAAGTAAAATTTTTTGAAAATTCTGTATAATTCTACTTCTTGATACCAAAAATTATCGTCTGTATCAATTTCGAAGCCTCTCTGTGATGTAGTGAATATATACCCTTGAAAATTAGAAAATATATCAAATTTTGGGCATTTTTGATGACGCCATCACATGATCACGTGACTTTTGCGGGTATATTTTATATTTTTGGAAACTACTTATGTTACTTTATATTCGTGCCAAGTTTCATTTCGTTTCGTTGAGTATTAGGGATTTTAACCAGGGGGAGTAATTTTTACCCCCACATCCATCTAACGACCATCAAAAAACCCATCCAGAACCCATCATACTTATAGTCTAGAATTCATATAGTTGGATTTTTGTAGTTGTGACTTACACAACATTTCTCATTTTACATTTTGCTGTCT
The DNA here is from genome assembly GCA_025330745.1 of Cladonema radiatum. NCBI lineage: Eukaryota > Metazoa > Cnidaria > Hydrozoa > Anthoathecata > Cladonematidae > Cladonema > Cladonema radiatum. Next base: position 15,899 of record JANSTP010289921.1, on the reverse strand, counting down.
AAATCCGACTATTTATAATCTGTGTTCGGAAGTGTACCCGAAACACCAAGAGAATCATCAAATACAAACTAAGATGTATTAAATATTCTCAGATTCAAAAAAGTTCCGATGTACTTGAGGTACATACATACTAGTAGCAAAAAATGCGCGAATTAAAATGAAGTCATACCACATATAGCATTTGGATTATAAAGTGTAAATAACAATAATAACATTAATAATCAAAAATAATGAAAACAATATTAATTATAATAATAATTACAACAAGAAAAGAAAAGTGAAGTAATATGCCCAATTCTTTGGATATAAAACTACTAAAACTTACACAACCTGCACTTACAGTTTACAAAGCAATTCCTTTTGATTTTTGCCATAAAAGAAGATAGCGTGGTTACGTTTTTTAAAGATTCTGTTTTCCGGGCTTTTAATATATAACTGATGCCAATACTTAAAAGTATTGTTTGAAGTTTGCAGTTAAAAATCAACATTTATTTACTAAATTTATTCTTGCAAATTATTATCAGGTTAAGAAACTCTCAAATATTACTGAGATAAAATGTTCTTAAAATCTTCTTCTTTCATATTTGCAATGAAATAACAAATTAGAGGCACATTCTAAAATAAGTGTTACATAGGAATATTCTCAAAATAATTTTTTTCCTGGATAGCCACCTCTTGGCATTGCAAAAGTGGAAGGTTTTATTCAAGGAAATCATGAAGCGTCAGAAATCAGAAAACTCTCACAATTTCTAGTTAGAAAAAATCGATATTTCTTTCTTTACTTTTGAAACCTATTACCATTCCATTGTAATGTTTTTTTTCCCGCAAATTTCTTCCAGAATTTTGTTTATTCCTCAATCAAACTAGTTCAATGTCTTTTCAACCGAAAAAAATTTTGTTTTCTTCCTTACACAAGGTTTTTCTGGAATTAGACAGAACCGTTTGCTTTCTTTTTCAAAAAAACTAAAAATAGAACAGAGTTTTCATTAATGTAATGAAATTTTCAACTTTTGATTATTAATCATTTTCACCAAGGGGTCTGGAGGGAGGGTATTCGTCCAGGTGGTGGTGGAAATTTACCCTAGTAACAGTACTGTAAAACAGCAAATGCAAATGAGATTACACTTTGCATGCTAGTTGAGAAACCTTTCAACTTTTGAAATATATAAAAATTACACCCCCTCCCAAACTGCCAGCATTTTGCATTTTGAATAAGCCATCACTGAACTGTTGGTAGTCAGAACAACGCTAAAATTGGCGGTCGACTCCAAAAATATTTTTTACAAATTTGTTTTTAAAAGTCACAAAAAATCACCTTCATATCCTTAGTACAACATAAGCTATTAAAAGCGTTTTGACAAGTTGGGCAAATTTACCCCCCCCTTCTTCTTGGCTTAATTAGAGTTGCTCTTTAAAATTATTTAGAAGAAAGAAAGAAAATTTCGCGTTTTTTTGGAAAACATTTGAAATATGGAGTTATCTTTTGATTAACACTATTCAAGCCAGAGGGGAGGGAGGAGGGAGTAAAGTCCCCATTCTTAGTTTTTTTTATAACAACTTCTGAACGAAAAAGAGTTACACCTTGATATTACGTGGATTTTTATAAAATTATTTAAGGATCGTCTGAGACAGAAACATATTTGAAAAAAAATTCTGTGATACCGGAACATGGGCTCCTTTAGAGGTGCCAAACAAAACTTGGGTAAAGTTTTTTCCCAGTATGATTTACCAGTTTTATTTTTAAGGTCGAATTCTTGAACCGAAATTTCTTTAAAAGCACTTAATCCAATATTTCTTTTTTTATAATGGTGCTCAAAATGAGCAAAAGTCTAAGGTAGAACTTCATCACAGCTAAACAAGCACGATGCAGAAAATATTCTGCATGACTTTGGCTACTCATAGTGCCAACTATTATCCCTCAAAGTTTCATGCTGATAGGATTTGTATTTTCAGTGAAAAAAGGTGCAATTTGGGAGGCGGGCTTCAACTGCCCTTTTTTACAGAACCCCTTAAAAGCCAAGCCTAAGTAGGGTTTGAAGTTAGAATCTGGAAATATCTTGCTCTTTCTGTCTTTTTTCCATCTTTTAATTGTTCTTCTTTTATTGTCTTTTTTATCTGCTATAGTTTTCACACGTTTATACTCGATATAGTATATACTAGAGTAATAATACACCTTGATAAATAAACTAAAGCAATGAGTGAGATTCAGAAGACAACGACCTTAAGAGGGCTCTACTTAACTTTATCTGACGGCCAAAACATTTTAGTCTGTGACATCCCATTACTGGAGAAAATATATACAGTGCGTACGGGGGGGGTGACTTCGGACACTTTTTCTTTTATTTTGAAAAAACTCGCCAGTCGCATTGCTTGATGCTGCTAAAACTCTAGCGAGTAACAAATGTATAGAAACAATTTAGTACATGCTATTTTGGTCAGGTAATATCTCGTTTTCTAAATTTTAAAAGCCTTCAAAGTTGTCCAAAGTCACTCCGTATAGGTGAGCTGTGACTTCGGACGAGTTATATAAAATAACTTATAATTGATAAATTGTGTTTTTAGATACTATTAATCTTTTTGTGAAATGAAATATTCATATTTATTAAAATAGAATTTGATACTTTCAATATTTAACTGTATATTTTCCATTACCACATATTTTTTTAAAAACATGGCAGACGTCTGGGAATATCGCGCATCCTAGGATTAACCAACCAGTTCTCGCTGTCATTTTTGCTACTTAAAATTCTTTTATACCATCTTCAAAATTTTGATGAAACTATATATGACAAAATATGAGGTCGTTGGAGCTTACTCACATATATTGAAAATCAAATTTACTATTGACTCTGATTAATTGGAACAAGGAAATGCTATGGAAACAATTTTTCAAATTTTTACCATTGGATTCATGATCTTTCAAAGTTTATATTAATGTTTAATATGCAGAAAACTCTGTTCACCATATCTCAATCATTTCCATCTCCAACAAGCTCACAAAACACAAACTATTGGTAGTACTATTGCTGTTAACTCGTTAAATTATCAATATAGATTGACTATTGTTCTCTTTTAACAGTAACCTATATAAAAAAGTTGACTTACAAACGTTTTCTTATGCTAAAGTCATTCCAAAATGATTTGGGTGCTCTTGTCCGAAGTCACCTCAGGTGCCCGAAGTCACCCAGTTAATATTACAGATAATTATATATTGTTAATTGCGATATATAATAACAAGTTGTGCAAAAATGGAAGAAAAGATAAGGAATAAAAAGCGAATCATCTTATAAAGAAGAGTTTCTAACATCTCATCTACAATAATTCCTGATAGAAACTTACATAGGTTTCAGTTTTTGTTATAAAAAGGCCTTTAATTTCAAATGAACATAGCTCATTGTCCGTCAACTTATTTCATAGCAAAGGCTCTCTTTAGTTGACGACTAATTTCGTTAAATTTGTGTGAAGTTTTTTATTTTGTATATTTATTTTTGTATATTTATTTTTATATGTAATATTACTTTTTATCTTGTGATGTTATTAACTTCGATAACCTGATGAAATTGTTTTTTTTTTGTAGTGTATATACTCTTGCTATATGCCGCTCAATGAAACAGAATCAGTTGCAGCTTGTAATTACTCATGTGAAAATGGCTTTAGCAATAGAAATGAGCAGGTTCGTTTAAAAAGTGAGATTTTTAGATTGAGATTTTGCTTAGGGTGTACTGGTTAGTGTTGTTTGCTCTAACCAGAATACTGCGAGTTGATTTCCCTGTCCGGGCATGATAAGTCTGTATGGACTTCTGGTCTAAGGCGTTAAACTAATATTACAAAAAAGTTTATGTTGCAGCACGGGTATCACATGACAGGCAACTTTTCGTCTCTTTTCCTATGTTGTCTAGAAAGTTCGATTCTTAAGTAAGTGAACTTGCTCATTATAAATATAAAGGATCAAAAGTTTGTATTGAACTGTAACGCTTTACATCATATCTTAATTTATAGATCATATGAAATACTAAAAACTAAAATATGCTCTTTAGAGAGCTTAGTGACATTAACCAAAAGCTTTATCGAAATGTTGCCTTTATTCTTTTTTTTCAAGTTAAGAGCCTCAAAAATTGACAGTTGAAGTTGATACTGAATAATTGTATGAAAATCAAAATTCGAAAATATTTTTTTAGACTTTCTGCAAAGAGGGGTGTGGCTTTTATCTTTTCCTGTTAAAGAAGCCAGGTAAAATATTGAAGGCATGTTTTGTTAATTTACCAGATATTATACTTTGATTTCTTTTTATGCTTACATAATTGATTAATTTGCCTTGTTGTTGTTGTTGTTGTTGTTGTTGTTGTTTTGATTTTTTTTATCAACTTTTTATTTTTTTTGAGATGCGCCATCGATCATACTTGACAATTCAAAATTACCAATTCCTAAAGATAGATTTTCTGTGCGGGTAGAAGAATCTTATGCAAAGATTACTTACAAGTGGGAAAGAGCTGATTACCCTGGTAGTCCATCTTATATTCCAAGCGTTTATCTAATTATTTTGTTTGTGCATCACTCTTCTTATGCTGGTAGTTCCAGTATTCTTGGTTTGGTAAGTAATTAATATTCTAGATTTCTTTGTCTAAACTTTTTGAGGTATGTAGCAGAGTTAATATTCAAGAAAGATTTGTGTTAGTACAGGTAGTTCAATTCGGAACGATTCATATTGGAGTTACAAATAGATTTTATTAAAAAATGTCTCCTTTAAGTAATCTTGCGTGGAACGCAACACTCAAATTCAAAGTGCATGGAAGAAATGGAGTCTCAGAGCTTGCTTTTCAATGCATTTGATTATGTATTGTCCTTTATTTTAGACAAAAGAATTGGATTATAGGCTCAACGCAGATACTATATGTGATAACAGAGGGAAAATAATCCTCAGTTATGCATTTGGTATGAAAGTGCAAGTTAATATTCTGCCAATTAATTTCAATGGGAGAGCTGTGCAAGGGTACTTTTCAAGCCTTAAAGGTAGCAATTTTTGTTGTCATTTGAGGATTGTTATTTAAAAAAGCTCTTAGAGTATTTGGATTCAATAATAATGCACCAGATTCGACCTATTCTACTTCCCAATGATTATTAGAGTCTTCTAGCACTTCCAAAAAGATTTGCAAAATAAGCTTCAACCTCCTCTTCCACAAACATTTGCATTCAAATGTTTAAACTCAACGATAAAACTAAAGATATGGCGCTTTATGGCCATGTTTACTATAATTAAATAAAGTCCGATTTCTGATAAAATCACAACAATGTGTGTCCACGGCATTCTTACCCTTCTATCTTTGAAACAAAAGTTATCCCTCTAATTTTTTTCGAAAAAAGTGGAATACCAGGCCGTGTCAGTATAGTAGGCCATGCTCTGTTCAAATAAAAAATGGCTTATCGTGAGGTATGAGATGACTTTTGTTGATCTCTAGACAGAAATTATGATCCTCATTTGTAATTATTTGGGCAATGGGCAATGTTATCAGTTTTTAAGTGATCAACATTGGATTTTTTAAAAATGGTTTGTGAGAGCAAAAACACCCAAATGTTCTAGATCTGTTACTTTAAAATGTCGTTTTGTTTTTCAAACATAAGAAGCATTGCGACTTTTACACTTGAACTTGTAACTTAAGCTAGAAGTAAGGCTTAAGTGTCCTGGAAGTGGAAAAGGTTGATGTTTGAAATGTTGCTGATGTTTGAAACATGATTTTTAACGTTATATATGGTAAATACTTTTGAAAATGCTTTTGAAGTCTGGTACAAGTCTCTAGAGAGTTCTTATCCATAAATGATAGCATGAAAAACATTTTGTGGGAATGTTAAAGCTGTTTTTTTTTAACAAATCTGACAATAAAAATACGGGAGTATCTACTGTTTCGTGAAATAGCTTTAATTTCATCAACTTCAAGGTTGAATTTTTAACCAAACGGATGAAATATGAAAACATAGGTAAAACATCTTGGTAATTAAACATATTTTTTAGTCCTCATATATAAAGCTACCAACATTGATATAATTCCCAAAAAAATGATTTTCTGTATACCAACGCTTTAAAACAGTTATTCCAATATGCAGAAAAAACATGTTGTCATAACTCTCCACTTCATGTGTAAAGCAGATATTTGGATTTTCATTGTTCAAGTTGTCATTAAAATGTCTAACTCCTAAATTTTGGACTAATTTTGTTAGTAGCAATCCCCCTATATTGAAGGTTAGCTCGAAAACATCTTTTAAAAACACTATTATGATTATGATCATGATTATGATTATTGTTATAGTAATTGCAAAAAACAAACAAAAAAAAGGCGAATAAAAAAAAAAAAAAAAAAAAAAAAAAAGAAGCTGCTACAAAAGAAAAAAAAATTATTTTCTTAGAAAAATTTAATTTTTTTAGATCGTTTCTATTGTTTATAACAGACGCTCCAAAGCTATCCAGTTCTTGTGGAAACAGAACAAAAAGAAAAAAAAAATCTAGTATGAAAGTCTTCTTTTCAATGCTTCATCGTAAAATTACGTCACTCAAGAAAAATGTTGTCTGTTGAGAGTTCTTGAGTATCTTAAGTTTAAGTATGACATAACGACAAAAGCAAAACTTAAAATTCATAGTTCAAGCAAAGATTTGATCTACAATCGTAGTCAAAAATATTGGTTCAATGGCGAGAGGTTTTAGTGTAACTCTGCACCATAAGCAATAATTGAAATGAGAACTTGGCAAGGCAGCTATTCATTGCGCAATTTATCTATATTAGCCAGATCCAGGGCGTACTATACTCTAACAGGCCTATACATCAGGCGAGCCGCCCGAAAATGAGTAGGCCAAAAATTTTGTCAAAAGTGGTGGAAGCGTGTACTACCAAATGGCGTTTAGAAATCTTCTTTGCTTGAATTCATTAGCTTTTGCTTCTTTAATGAGGCATTTAGTGTTGAATCAAGCAATATTCGTTTGGTTGCCCTTTGTTTTGAATTTGTATTCTTGCTCAGGATGCCTTAAACAGTTTAATTGAAGGCCATACACTGGTCGCCGACTGGTCGCCTGGTCGCAGACTAGTACTAGTTTGTTTTTTTCTAGTACTCACAGTCTGTGAGATGCTTATCGGCGACCAGTGTTTGGCCTTCAATTTAACTGTTTAAGGCATCCTAAGCAAGAATATGATTTTATGATCTGAAATTCAAGGTGAAAGTTCATCTTATTTTTATCTTACTTTCCAGTAGGCAGATAAATAGTTCAATAAATCTGGTAAATCTCAACAGCTATACCATAAAGGGTCTTATTTTGATGGAATCGGTCATTCAATTCTTCAACGTTAATCAAAAAACATAAAAATGCACAATATGTCAATAATATTTTGGCAATTTTCAAGTTGTCAAAAATTTCTGAACTTATCAGCACAAATAAAAAATTTTTATTTTTCGATTTGCTGCGAAAAATTTGTATATTCTACGAATTTGAAAAAATATTTTGAGCGATTGTTTTTTCATGAAAACTTCAACATGCAATTCAAATTCTTATGTCTACATTAAAGTATGCCATAATTCACAAAAATTAATCTGCGGTCATTTTTTTGTCAATAAATGTTGCAAACGAATTAGGGAATCTTATTTTTGTTTATGCTTTTGTGTTTATAATAAAATATAATGCAATGGATTTTATTCTAGCAAAATTTTCATTGTTTTTAGGCCCATATGATGGCTTTTTCTTAATACCGTATCTGGCTTATAACGTAAATGCTTGAAAAAATTCCCATGACTAAAGTTGGGGAAATTAATCAAAATTTTTGGAAAGCCTTAATTCACAAAACATAAATCTTCCCGAAATGCAAATTTTTTATGTCGCGAAAATTATAATCCTCGTGAAAATTTGTATACTGAAAATAGCACCAAAGCCTTTCAAATTTTATAACTGCTGACAGAAATTATATATACCCTAAGGGCATAAAGCTTTGTGACCATGAAATGTTGCAGAACAAATTTTTGCGGAACTTATTTCAAAAAATATAATTCGGCAAAACTCGCCTGACGCTAGCCATTCGCAGAACTAAATTCCTCAAAACTGAAAAATTTCGCTGGGCGAAAAACATAATTCCACATTTTATACATCCATAAACCTTTTTTTGAATGATTTTCGTAAAGAAAAAAATCTTCGAAATATTGAAACCACAAAAATTAGTTTGGCGAATTTCTTATATAAAGACTGATTGACAAAAATTTGTTCCACAATTTGCAATTTTTTTGATGTGTCAATTGCAAAAATTTGTTCCACCATTTTTTGCTGAACGCAAAAAGTAATGCCCTTAAGTAATGCCCTTTTATTTGGAGTGATGCTCAGCTTTGATAACTGCTTGAAGCAAAAAACACAAGATTTTGACAACAATTTATTAGATTGTATTTGCAAATGAACTATTTACTTCAACAACAAACGGCAAATAAAAATAATGCATCATGTAGTACAGCAATTCGGATATCTTTCATATATCAACATTGAAGGAAAACATACGACAATGTATATATGCTTTGAGCTTTTTGCTGTCTACTTTGTGAACAGATTACAATATTGATGAATAATCAATCATCAATTATCAATTAATAAAATATCAGTGAAACTCATTATTTCATCATGGACTGATGGATGACATTTTGGTACAAACATGCAACAACTAGCAAACTCTCCACATAATATCGGCTTCATCTATTTTCATTTTTCCTTAAAATTTGATTAATCAAAAATATATAGCTATACAGAATGATATGAGGTAGGCTACACATAAAGTATATAACTGACAACAAAATGACCCCATCATGCTGCATGCAAAACTCAAATAACAAACAAGCGACAACCTTTTTCTTTTGTGTAATAACAAGGAGATGTTCTGGCAGGTCAACTCTTGTTCCAAAAATCTAATATTAAAGTCTATATAACCAAAATAACAAAGATATACAAGGTGTCTTGCAAAGTTCTATCATTTTCGAATATGGTGTGCTCTCAATTTCTGGATGTGCATGCACTCTTTTTCTCTATGAAAATAAATCTTTTGCATAAAATTAAATTAGATAATTTTTGGAGAATTATGCAGCTATATAAACATTTTTTATTTCTATCTCTCTCTACAATAGGGCATCATCATAGTTTGGGAAATGTGATACAATTTAACTGCTGTCGAAGACAATGCTTTTGAGACTTCCATCCATAAATCTGTATCATAGCATCTCCAGTAATATCAATAACTACTGAAAAAATAAAATTTTCAAAGTTTTGGGTATGAATAAGCAAAAGCAACCGCATTATCCATCCATTTTTTTCCCACCAGAAGACTACACCACACCACAAATCAATGTCAAAAAAAACTATTTCCATCAGTTTTCTTTCGTCTGCATTCAAAAGTCTTTCTTGCTCAATGTCACAACTAGTAAATTTATCCATTTTGCTGTTGAAATATACATTTTAGAAACGATAAAGCTTTGGTTTTCTTCCATATCCAGCAGCCTGCTCACTTCAAAATGCGTAGGCCTATTCAAAAGTCGTACTACTCATTTTCGGGCGGCCCGCCTGATGTCTAGGCCTGTTAGAGTATAGTACGCCCTGGGCACATTCCTTATTGCTTGTTTTTGTAGCCCTTTAGGGCGGGCACAAAGGAGAATCACTAAAGTTGCCCTTTCACGATTTCGTTACTCAAAATCGGCATGACAAATGGAAAGTCAAAGTCTGAAAACTGCTCTGTTTTACCCTGAACTGCAAATATTTTTGTCCACGATTGTAGAACATATCATGTACAAATCAAAATTACTGGAAACGTGCTTTATTGAAATTATGTTTCCATATAGATGTTTGGTGACTGCAATACTAATCTGCTTAACCCTCTTTTGTCTTGTGATGGAAGTTTTAATTTACCCCCTTCTCTTTTTTCCTCTAAAAAAGAAATTTTCACCAAGAAACAAGATTTAGTTGTGCATCTATTTATAAAAATGCTGACCCTATCACACCAATCTCCTCACTACGTCATCCTTTTTGGACAATTTAATACTATTTTTGCAGTACCTTGGCTTAGCAGTAATTTAACACTCTTTTTGAGGTAGGAGGAGGCACTATGACAAATGTATTTCGACATCACATTTTTCCAAAAATCACGATTTCAGAGTTTTTCATGTCGTCATCACTATGTCACGGGACAAGACCAAAAAAACATATTTTTGAATAGAATTTATTTGCTGCTACTAGCATGTATAGTTTAATCTAAAAATACAAAGTAGTACACAAGATATATATTGCTATAGTCTATTATTTGTTTTAATTTATTTTTATCATTGTTCATTTTCCAGAAATCTTTTATTGAAAAATACGAAAGTAAATAAAAATCTTTAAAATAGCCTTTTTTGACGTTTTTGATGACATCATCAGGTAGTCAAATGACTTGAGGGTCAATTTTTCTTGAAACTTTACTTCTTGATTTATATTTGTGGTAGGTTATATACAATTTGGTTGAGAACTGGATATTTAAAGTAGGGGAGAGTGCAATTTCCCCCTCTCAATGCTTTTAATTTGCATAAAAAAGACCATGTTAACTAGCGTTGCTTAATGCTCTTAAAAATAAATCTATTCCAAAGCTTCTTCAAGCTATGGATTGTAACACGTTGTTACCTCTAATCAAATTACCAACACGCGTAACTGAAACATCTGCCCTTTTGATTGAAAATATCTGTTTCCTGGTTTACGATAGATAACAAAAAAAATATCGTCCACCTTCGTTTACCTTCTCTTTCTCAGTCAAAATAAAAACATGTTCATGTCATGATAAAAACATAAATGCTCTTGAAGCAGTCACGAATCATAAATTTTAACTGCGGCGCATCATCCGCTTTTTTGTAACAGCCTCATGCTTAGTTTGGAAGCTCTTGTGGAGGTATTGTGGGTTCGGTTTTCGAAGTGTTTGCAACCGCCTCAAAGAATCACAATAATATCGAGTCGTCGGATTCGAAATAATTGTTCTGATGCTCATGTCTGCCTATTCTGCCTAAATCGCAAATCTGCTCAATTTTACATTTTGTGCCAATTATTTTTGTCCACCATTGTGGGCCTCCTAGAGGGTTTTTTATTTGCCCAATACCTCTTCTTTTTGTAAATTCAGTCATTTCTGGTGAGTTAAATGGTGCTCTTTTTGTCACTATTCTGTTTTAAAGGATTTCTAAAAACATCATAAGGATTTTTCGTTGCAGGTATAACAGTTTAAGCGCGTGTGGACTCTGCAGTTTTAGCATTAAGGTAACGAGAAGACAGTTCGTGAATATCAACAATATGATTTTTGCTAGGCAAGGATCCTTAAAGGTCAATAAAAGTTTCTCCCTAACATCTAAAATGATGCTCAAAGTCAGTAAGTCTCTCGGTTATTAATACATCACTAAATTGCGCCCTCTCTAAAATTACCCAATGGCTTTGCGCTAACAGGATATCCTTGCATACAAAAAAGACATTTGTATTACTTTTCTATTCAAACAATAAAGCTGTTACTAAGCATATGAATTTTCGACTTCACGTCACAAATGTTACAAAATATATTGGGCTTTATTTTCTAGACAATTTATTTTTGTTCCAAAGTTGAAAAGAGGATTAGGTTTATTAGCAAAAGTTAGATATTATGTTTCCAGGCACTTACGCAGGTTAATTTACTTTTCTGCTTTTAACTGTTATCTTGTATATGGATTAGAAATTTAGGGTCAAAAGGAATCTTCTTTGATAAAAAAGATGCAAGAACTTCATGACAAAGCTAATTCATTGATCAATTTTGAGAGAAACAAAAATATAGTTGATACTCTTTATTCTAGTAATAATATTCTTAAGTTCAGGGATTTTCTAAAAGTGAAAAGTGCTATATTTGTTAAAGGCAGTCTTAATGAAAATTGTCCAATTATTTTTAATAATTGTTTTAAAAAAGTATCGGAAATTCATTGTCACTTCTCAAAAGGCTTCGCTCATGATATGGTTGATCTTCCTATTGTTCAAACTGAAAACTATGGCCATTCTTCTATCAAATTCCATTAGCTGGAATTTTTTCCAAAGAAATCTGACCTTAGATTTAACAAAAGTTTCCAGATCAGATGCTATCAAATTAATTAAAAAAATTCTTTTTCAGTCAATATGTAGCCTAATTTCATTCTTTTTCCTCCATGTGTCGCTCTACCAGTCTATTCTAGACATGATAATATAGTTATGATGGTTATGATTAAATATTATGATAAAATCAAAAAATATTTACTTTTCTGTGATTTGTTTGTTTGTTTCTGTTTTTTAATTTGGGTATTTATTGGTTTATTTTTTAGTTCATGTTGATTTATATTCTCTTTTTTTATTAATTTTCGTTTTTTTTTGTTTTTTTTTTTTGAAAGGGGCATATCCTCCTACAGATCTTACCTGTTGATATGCTCCTCTCCTTGTAAAGTATTTTATTTCGTGAAATAAATTGTTTTAGTAGTAGTAGTAGTAGTAGTAGTAGTAGTAGTAGTAGTAGTAGTAGTAGTAGTAGTCGACAGTTTGTAGAACTTTTTGCAATCTTCGAAACTTTTTCTTCGACGTTCTTGATTAAAAAATTGCTTCCGAGTCTTCTCAATAAATTATTTTGTCCCAGATGTGCACCGCTATGTGCTAGTTTTATAAGCTTCTTTTCACGCAAAGCTGCTAGTATAATTTTGTAGCATTTATTCTCTATAAAAGCACATGTTTTAAATGGAAATATAATTCTTTTTTAATTATTATACCTAACGACGAAGAGCGCTTTAACACATGTATCTATTGAAATTCAATTTTAATAGATTAATTTAAACAAAAGAGCATTGAGTTTAAAACATTTTCGTGTAAAAAATTTAAAATTATTTTCCTCAAAAAATGATTTTCACTCTACCTGTCTGCCTTATTATACCTCGCTCGACCAAAGTTTACGTCGAAAAAATTCGGGAATAGGCTCATTTTAATCAGCACAGAATTCTGCACCAGAACGTACTCCATTTTTGTGAATAAGGTCCTAGATCGAAATTAATGGCACATGGAAACCAGCTTTCAGAATTAAAAATTGCATTTTTAAAGTATCATTTATACTGATCAATATCTCGAAAAAGTTTTGAGTACGTTCTTGTAGAGCAACGCTTGGTGATGGACTACATATAATTTGTTTGAAAAAATAAATTGAACACTGCTGACAGGAGGGATCATAACTCAGTGCATGCGATATCTAGACTCGGATTTTGAGTGCGATTTACACAAAAACTACAATTTTGCAAAAATTTATAAAAAGATCATTCGAAAGCTAGTTTTATTCTTTATAAGTTGATCTTTTTAGTATTTTTAAAAATATACACAGCATGTGCTATTAAAGATTTTTAAAAAGCTATGACTTCCCATTCCTGTGTCCTTAAAAGAAATGTCGTTCGATTTTATTGACATTGAAAAAAAAGTATTTAACTTTGAATAATTGAGATACTGGTACTTTTATTCTATTGTAAAAATATCTTAGTAATATGACGTACAGGTACATAGGACAACATATAAATAATGAGAGGATTCCAAAGATTTCCTTTGTCGAAAATCAATTACCATTAAAATTACTCTCAAATGATTTCGCATTATTTGAAAATATAAAACATGAACGGGTAATCAAGCAATTATTTCTTCCAGATTTTTCTAAATTTGTGAAATATTTATGTTAAAACACAATGAAAAAATTAGAGCCATAACAATAAACAAGTATACTAATCCACTCCACTCTGCTCCGATAAGTAAGTGGAAAAAGTCACCGTATCCAAAATCCAGTATCTGGTCATAGTGGAAATGCAACATAAGACAGTTTTTATGACATAAAATATAACTACGATTCGTGACTGCCTGAACGCCATTATTGTTTTTATAATGAGATGAACATTTAGAATAAAAGAGATATTTTTTGTGTTATTTTTGACTGAGGAGGAGAATGTAAATGCTATTGTCTTTTATTGAATTTTATTGACTTTTATTCTTTCGTATCCTATGTAACTGACTGTATTGAGGAAGAGGAAAAAACTTTTTCTATGCAATAGATAATTCACAAACACCACAGTTCGATCCAGATAAGCATCCTCGTGCAATAATATAAAAGGCATTTAACGGAGTCATAGAACGATATGTATTAAGATATTAATGCTCAGTAGCTGGTTCCATTAAAAAATGCTATAGAAAATGCAATCTGTAATTGAAAGGTCATCCAAAACACTGAAACAGTAGCGCAGAAAGGCATTCAGTTATTATGTGAGGAATGGGTTTCAAAAGATAAAGTGCATAATTTATTAGGATGCTCACCATCCGTACGATTTCAGCAAGATTGGAAGGCTTTTGAACCGAACAGTGCTAAAATTCGAGATTGTGACTGGGAACGGTTTTTGTTGACGATAAAAAAATTAGTTCCAAACCAGATACTACAAAACTTTAAGTTTTTCAACTAGAACAGTTACCGAAGGAAACTTTAAGCAACTTCTGCAATCGTATAGAAGCTGTGGGTAAAACATCCAGTTTTTGTGAATTCAAAAAATAAAATAAATAAATAAATAAAAAAACTGTAAAGCTGAAGAATTCGCAATATAACAAAAAATAAAAATATATGCAAAAAAGCTTTATTCAAAAACTAGAACCTCAACATATTAAGAGAGAACGGTATGGAATAAGAAAGTGTTGCAGCAGGCAATGAGAGCATGTAAGGCGCAACTGTTAACAAAATAGGTTCTTAGTCCTTAAAAAACCTGAATAAAATACTGCACAACCTTTGCAAAATAAAAATGAGAAAAAATGTCTTTGATGCTTCTCGATATTTTTAATGAAGCATTTGAAAGAATGTAAGGCTATAAAAAGGAAATTTTTAAACCTCAGAAAAATTGGTCATTATTCAAAAGTCTGCAAACAAGCAGATGTAAAATTTATCCATAATGAAAAAAAGTGACGTCAAATACGTCGATAATGATTCTGAAAACAAAACAATCCAGTCCAACATTTTGAAAATTAAAGCATTTCAAAGTGTACCAAATTTTAATACTAAGCCGAAAGCGGATTTTACAAAGCATTTATTTATTAATAATTATGTTGCTAAAATTTTGATTGATACAGGAAAAAGTTTCAATGTCATAGGATATTTTAGACAGGCTTAAAACGTCAGCAGCAAAGATATACAACCGTATAATACACGACAAATTCAAGTTAGTGGTATTGCTATAAACATTGTTTCTTAAAAACCTGTACAGTTCCTGTTAATTTCTTTGTAATACCAGGTTTTTGTCACCCATATTGGTATGGAACGATAGCAATGCAGCTGCAAATAATCCGATCGTCGAAGATGTGGGTTTTTTATTCAGTCCAGGTGATAAGATACACCAAACTCAAAAAAATGATGACTTTGCATCTGAAATCACTTCTATTATCAAGGATTCTCCAGGAATTTTAAGGGATTAGGTGAAATGGCGAATCATCAAATAAAAATATACGTTGATGAATATGCTAAGTCTACGGTAGTACCACCTAGACTTAATTCATATCATCTTGAAGCTAGGTTTAATGACTGTTTACAAACTGTGATCGAACAAAGCATCATTAAGGAACACTGTTGTAATGAACCCGCACCCGCAACTTAAATAAAGCTCTGTTATAAACAAACTACCAAATACCTAGGCAGGGTGATATCAAAGCCAAACTTTCGGGTACAAAACTGTTTAGTAAGCTTTATTTTAGTAAGCTTTATTCATCCATATGAATTATCCGAGAAAGTCGACCGATTTGACCAGTATAATGAGCAAAACGTGTCTACATTTCTATCAGATTTTACTGATTTCAAAAAGTTGATTACGGATTCTTTAGTGCAACTTAACGATCATAT
>JANSTP010289810.1:0-18225 GCA_025330745.1 Cladonema radiatum | reverse complement strand
ATTTTATACGGAGCTGTGTGTTTGAATATGACCATGAACCAAAGCTAAATTCGCACGTCTAGATGAGATGAAATTTGAGTACAGATTACCAGAATACAATTATAGTACAAATACACTGAGTTCACGTTTAGAGGCTGTTCGTCTGTCAAATTTTGAGCATCAAGTTTTAGGCGGCCAGAATGCTGTCTTTGCTGTGAAAATTCTTAAAAATTTAGAAAATCTAGTTTAAGCAAAAAATACAGAAACTGAATAGACGTCAAAATGCTGGTATTAGCAATTCTTTACTTCATATAGTGATACTCAAAATACTATTATAACAGTATTTCTAAAATATATTTTCCAAATCTCAGCTCTCCTTTAATACGGACCGTATAAAACCCTTGCCTGGTTGTCAATTGGAAACCAAGTAATGTCAGATGCGCAGGATATTTTCCATGTAACAGGCGATACCCATACGATTCTTCCCGAGTTTGTAACCCATACCTTCGTTTTGTACATATCTCTGTGCCCTTTACTCGTTTCCAGGGCTCTACAATAAAATAGAATATTTGAAAGTATTGGCGCTTATAAGTCATTCCGGAGCTCTATTAACGAGCACATTTAGTGTCTTCCGTAAATGACAGAGTTAGTGCCCCCTGCTGAGTAACTGCCCCTGCCTAAATATGCTCCCCGGCAGAACAGTATTTTGTTCAATAAGATCCCCTGCCTGAATAACCACCCCATCCAGAACTAAGAGGAGGTGGTTATTTCGTCATGCAGTAATTGGAAGGGGCCCTTAATTGAAACTAGCAAAAAGTAATGTAAATATAAGAAAAAAAGTTATATTTTATGTCATTAAAAACCAAAAATATTCATTCTTTAACCCTTTGAACGCGGCAAGCCGCTAAACAGCGAGAACGAGGGTGGCAAGGGGCGTAGCCCCTTGTCACCCATAGTCAAGCGCCCAAGGCGCTTATTTAGAGCCACATTTTAAGGAAATTTAAAGCTCTTTCCAATGAGACCTAAATCAACCTCTGGGAGGCCTTAGTTGCAGAGATAGAGGGTGTTTTTGTTTTTTTTTTAAAAAAAAAAAAAAATCTTCCAATATTCCTATTTTTCTGAAATTGTGGCGCGTTCAAAGGATTAAAGCAAGCCTCTCAGTTTTCATCTCATCAAGTATACGAATATTCGAATCAGCGCCCCCTCTAAGCACCCCGGGTGCTAATTTCGGTACATATATTTTTTGTAAGTAGCAAATCTTTTGTAAATTTTTGTAATTTTTAAGTATTTAAGACGTTTTTCTAACATTTGTGGCAAATCTACCATCCCCCATACCCCATAACCACCAAAAGATACCTTCGGACACCCGTAAAATTTTTTAAACACCCCTAGAGGATTTCCAACGCTCAAAACCATCTATACGCCATCTATCAGCATATCAATCTACTTACGTGTTATAAAGAACTATATCTGGTGTCCAAATACTTGAAGCGTCAAAGGTGATACTATATGTATCGTCGTATTTAGTTGAGTTCCATCTGAGTTGAGGATCGTCCCATATCTTGATACAAAAAAATTGTGCACCAATAAAATTTACAAGGTCGCTCAAAATCATTATCTGACGGTAGAGAGCGGAGGGCTGGGGGAGGGGATGCCTTAGCTTGAGGTTCCCTCAATAATCTCCTTCTCCTATGAAAATTTTCCTAATTTTTATTGAAAACTTCGTTTTTTCGTTTAAAGAACGAAAACTAAGAACGACTAAAATTTGAGTCTATAATTAAAATAAAAAAGTAAAACATACGTATCCAACAAGACTTTGTAATTTCATATCAAAATATATTGCGACCGGTTTTCCTTTATACTGGCTCGGACGGACCTCCCGGTTGTAATTTCTGAGTAAAACTTGATGCAATAATTTTTCGGCCATGTAATGAGTACCACCTTAACGCAAAAAGCTTTTTACGAATAATTCAAGATGCACTAAACTGGACGGAGTTAATTATTCCGCAACTTACCTTTGCCCGGAGCTTGCTTATTGTTATATAACAATGGCCGATTTCCATTGAAAAGCTCGCGCTTGCGCAACCAGTAAAGAAACAGTTGATTTTTGTCCGTCAATTAATTTTCTTAATTATTTTTAACCGACTGGCGAGCGAGGGCTTGGTCGTTAAAAATAATGAATATTTATCAAATAAACAAAAGAAAAATAATTAAGGGTAGTCAATGGGAAAGATAGCCATATGAAATTTAACAAAAACTATTATCTGTGGAATTAAAACATGAAAGTTGCAAAAGGTTTTAACAGACCTTTTTCGGCTGACTGAAAGTGTATCTTAATCCAATTTTGACAGCAAAAGTACTCCTGGGTATACCTATAAATTTTTTATACTCGGCTGTTTGTTTAAACAGAAAATTTTCTGAAAACGTGTGAACAAACCTTTTTCTGGCTCCAACATTTCTGGACTACTTCCGCCTGAAAAACAGAACAGAGGGAATCTGAGTTACAATGTCAACTGTGCCAAGGTGAGGCTCTTAGATTTCTAAATCCGTCCTCACATCTTTGAGGCAACTTTAGGGCGGAAAAAGGTTGCTATCAAAGATTTTTGAAAATATTTTTTTGTTTTAAGATCAGTGCCGTTGGTACGAAATTTCATCTGGGTGGAGGGGCACCAATGTCGGCCCCCATGGTTCGGCAACAGAGAATTTTTCGGGCTATTTTAGATGGCGAAGGATGATAAAGGACTGCTAATAGAGGCATGATTTTATGTAAATGACAACGAGGTTGAGTGATAATGAAAACTCTAAAAGCATTCAGCAGTCAAACTTCAATCAAAGGACTAACTTTCGTGATTTTGGGGTGTATGGAATAATTGGCTACAGTAATTTTGATATCCAGTTGTTCATCACTCAGAGTAACGAAAGATAACATTTTGACCGTTTGACATTCCTAGCCCTTTTTCGAAACTTTATCACAAACATTTTTGTGATAAAAGTCTCTCAGCAAATGCTGGAAGACAACTGGTAAAAACCGCTTGCAAAAAGGTTTTCCGTTCCAATTTAATTTGAGTTTAAAGGTTTTGAGAGGTTTAACCCTATTTTAGGGTTCATTTGTGAAGAAATAATGGCTTTGCTTTCTTAAGAATGGCGCCACTAAATCATTTTGAGCTAATTTTTTTCTTCAAAGATTGAACTTATACTGAAATAAAACTTTTTGATTACACATTTTTTTTTTATAAGCAACTAAGGTCAGGGGTCAGTACTCAAACTTGCTTCTGAAACCTTGCAATTTCAACACTGAAAATTGCTCAGCAGTTGCTTGCATAAAATAAGCAGCAAATTTTTAGATCGTCTAAAATCATGTTCGATGCCCAAAAAGGGTTAATCTTAACTTTATTGACAAAACTTGACCTAATAACACCCCTTTTTTGAGGAATAATGTGCCGGAGACCTAAGGAATAAGTGTGAGTGTTTTTTTATAAGTTTTTTTCATAAACAGAAATTATCAGTTGGTTAATGGAAAACATTTGCGTACAGAATCACTACTGAAAGTTGCTTCAAAGGCCAGCACTGGTTGCTTACAAACCGGTTGCTTATGAAAAAAACGTGTAACAAAATCACCTAAACATACTTTATTTCCTTTCTCTTGGAGCCCTCCTAGGTCCAAAAAATATTGAAGCTGAGGTTCAGGTTTCCATAAATTGAGCAAAAGAATTTCTGAATAAAGTTTGTTTGAAAATTAATTAGAAAAAATGTGATACGAAAGGGGTTTGAGCGTCTGCTTTCCAGATGGATTGTTAAAATGCCAAAGAATTTTGTCAAACAGTTATTACTCTTCACAAATTTCATCTTTCGTTAATTTCTTATTTCTTCTTATAAAAGGTGCTTTCTGAAAAATCAAATTTGTTTCAAATTCTTGAGGGTGGGGGGTTTGGGGCAGCCCCTTGGTAGCCGAGGCATTGTGAGATAGTATTCGTAAATATTACGGAATTAAATACTATGTAAGTCAATACTACTCAAAAAGTTATACCCAGGGTCATTTTAAACAACTACAAATGCGGACAAAAAAACTTCAGATAATTGTTGAAATTGAGCAGCTTTCAGATTTTGACTTTTCATTTAACATGCCATTTTAGAGAAACGACATTGCGAAAGGGCAGCTTTGGTGATTCTCCTTCGGAGCCACCCTAAATGGCTACAAAATAAGCCAATACGGGAGCTGGGTGGTTTTCACTCATTCACCCAAGAGCCAAAAGCTCAAGGCTCGTATGGATAAATCGCGCGATAAATTGCTGTGTTGTGAGGTAAAAATACCTCCTTTCAATTGTCGCTTGTATTGTACCAGGCTATGGTTGTAATGAAAACGCTTGCCATTGTTCCAATATTTTTGACTAGAATTACAGGTATAAGCATGAATTTCGAAAAGAATAATTACGGAGCATTTTTCAGAAGACTTTTTATTACGAGTTTATTCCAACTTTTTTTAATTCAAACAAAAATTAAGGTCCACTGAAGTTCTAATAACATAGAGTATGCACTGTTTAAGTCATAAGTAGCTAGGCCAAGGCCAAGCAGTCATAAGGCCAATTTTTATGGTAAAGTATGAAAAGCATACCTGCAATCTGACTGGTTAATGAGAAAAGAGCAGCCGTAATGGTTACCCTATAAAATAAAGCGATAAAGTGTATGAGCGGTGTCAATCCCAGTAACCCTAATCTTCATTATGTAAGTAACTGTGTAAACAGTAATTCATAAGTCCATTCAGTAACCTTGTTCAAAAGGGTTTCTTTCCTCAATCTAAAGATGTCGAGAAAGGAAGAAGTACTAAAGTGTTTGCCTTCCGTACCAAGTGAAACCAGCTATCCTATCGGGGGAAACTTCGTCGGGGAAAAGTAACGAAATTTGTCGCATTTGACGAAAATTTCCCCCGACTAAAATTTTCCCTACCGAAAATATTCCCCGACGAAGTTTTCTCCGATAAGGTATTTCGAACGGCAGAAGTCGTGAATCAACAGAACAATATTGTTACCAAGACAAAACGCTAAGACATGGTTCCATGGTTTCAAGTTTTAATTATCAACGGATAATAAAGCAAGGTCTATTGAAGGTTCGGTGGTAGTAAGTAGCAGTAAATTCAGTTGTAATTAACAAAAAACGAGATTGATTTCAGCCGACTTTAACTTTGTCGACACCGATATCTTCGTTCCTTGATGAGTCAATGGTCTATATCCTCCGACTTCTTCCCTCCTCCAACAGGTTTTCATGTTTACGGAACAGCTATGGCCATCAAACTTTGTCTATTTATAGGACAGGTCATCGCGACATACATGAGTTTAATATACTATTTAACTTAAGCAAAAAACTTTGATCGCCAATTCTTCCAAGATGAACATACTTTTTATAAACTCTTGTCTCAGTGATCTGGAGAGTGTCCTCTTAGCAGAGGCGTAGTCACAGGGGGGGTCTGGTTCAGGGGGGCACTCCCCCCCAAAAAAAAGTATCTACATAAAATAGGTCCACTTTTATACTACAGCTGCATTTTATAAAGGAGGTCTATCCTTGCTCTCTTAACCCCGTTAATACCGCTGGTGCACTTACTTTACCAACGAACAATGTTAGAAGAATCAAATTAGGTACTAGACTAGCTTCTAGTCCATTCTTGACAAATCGCGGGAATCGAGAAACCGCTGACCAAAAGCATCGCATATTTGCCGTACGGGAGACTTCCGACTAGAAATCGACTTGAGGCGAGTCTAATTAGGTACTGTGTAGTTTGAATCAAATTTTTTGCTGCGAGGCTTCAATCTCTGCTACTTCTGCTAATATTTTTTCTAAAATCTATTTTTTTAGCAATGAGGACTATCGTAAACCTGCTTTTGAACTTTTTAGCAATTTTAGAAAATTCTATCCAAACAATTGGTTTTCAGTCAGACAACTCATTTGTCCGCATGGGAATTGTCCGAGAAAAATGTTTTTCAATTTCGACTATATCCAGTTTTTCTGAAATCTCAGTTATCTGACAACCTCTATGTCTGTTTTCAACTACAATAATATTCAAGCCTGCAGATAAATATACCGGTCGTGGACACCCATTTTCACCTAGGTCTTAAAAGGGTTGAAACTCATAATTACAATAATATACTAATAATTTGGAAGTGCGTGTGGGTTTTTTGCTATAATCTTACCGCGTAAAAAATATGAACGGCAACAAAGAAAGTTCGAATTTTTGACAAAAAATGTTTTTCATACATGAGAACGTACGATTGGAACCATGTTGGAACCTAGGAACTTTTAGAAGTTTCTTTTGGAACCTTCTATCTTATGGTGATTTTGTTAGTGCTTGTTTTGTCGCTAAGGCTGAAAATACCCACGCTCATGAAGCAAATCTCAGCAATGGTCTGGGATCTCAGCCACGTTGTAATTTAATGAATAATTTTCTTGAATAATTCTCTTCTATTGTTATGTACTATATATATAGTCGTGATTGTAAAATATCATAGGGTGAGGAAAGGGGCTTCGTCGAAGAAAGACGGGCTTTCAATTTTATACGAAGGCGTTTTGATGCCGTCCGTTTTAGTATGATGAAATATAATATGTTTATATAACTTTTGAGTTATGGTTTCGGTTGTTCTGACAACTACAAGTATACTAATTGACTGTCCCGATTTCTCCCTGACGACACTTCCAATAACGTAAACAGATGAAAAGAGTTAACCATTAGGGCAATAATATTGTGAGACAGAAATGAGAGATATGCAGGAGTAGCTAAAATATTGGTAAATAAATGTTTCTAGAGTTTTAAAATTTGAATTGTTAGATAGCTCAGATTTGGGAAATTTCGATGGCCTGGCGAATCTTACTTTTTGAAGAGTTTTGTGAAAATACGTCACTTTTTGTTGGCCTGTTGAGATATCGGAAAATATGATATCGAGCAAAGCGCACCTCGTCCCTTGTTTTGTAAGGTTTACTAATCTTAAATACATTATAATCACGACTATGATATAAAATCTGTATGTGGGCATTTTTATAGCAAAAAGTTTTATAGGAAAAAAGTCCACTAAGTTTGAATTTCGCCTCTCCATATGAAAACCTGTGACTACGCGTCTGATCTAACCCTACTTTCTGTGCTCTCAGTGACGTTTTTGTTAAACCCGATTTTCAATTGTGCTTCCCGGAGGAGAATCTAAAATATTTGATTTCCCTTCCCCCAGTCTTTCCCTGTGACTTCTTCCGAAAATTAGTCCATCCCAGTGAGTGAGCTCGACAGATATTCAGCTTGTCTAGCGTAGCTAAACTCTCTTCTCTGTAATGAGAACCGAGAACGTTTGACATTCGATTCAAAAAAATAACAACAAGAGAGAGAACAGACAAACAGCAGTGTTGCCAAAGAGAATAACAGCTTGGCCACGCCAGGCTAATATTCGGCTTACCTTATTGGGGAAAACTTCGTCGCGGGAAATTTTCGGCGGGCAAAATTTTAGTCGGGGAATTTTTGTCATTTACTTATAGTTAAATTTAACTGCAGGAAAACGTTTCGTCCGGGAAAATTCTCGTCAAACTCGAAAAATTTCGTCACTTTTCCCCGACGAAGTTTTCCCCGAAAAGGTACCCGATGAGCCAAAGCATCCTCACCTGGTCACTGAGACAGGGGTGTGTCCTTTACAATACTCTCAAAAATAAAGATAATTATATTTTTAGACCAATTATTGAGCTAAGCGATTGTTTATTGTTTATATGTTTCTTATTAGTCATATAGCTTATTATTTCGCTACGAACTATTGTAACATTGGAATTACTAGAAACTGAAATATATACATACATACATCTATATCCTTCGAATTTCTTGCATTAGGTGAATATCTACTACAACGTCTATTAACTTCCAACTTATAAACTAATACATAGTTAATATCCAAATGAATTTTGCTAATGAATTTAGTGTTGGGCAAGCAGAGTTTCCTACTTGAGAGAAATAAAACTCATGGATTTTTCGTTTTGAATAAAAATAGTTAGACTTATAGGTTGTGTACAAGGCCTACTATAGTTACCATGGATGCTTACTATCATATTGGTACAGCAAATAGTACTGCTGCCAAAATTGTTCGAATGTCTGTTCATATATGGATTGGGTGATGGATTGGGTTAGGAACGGATCTAGATCTGCGACATCAATAGTCATTTAACAAGAAGCAATTGGGTCCTTACCTAGATCTTAAGGCAAAAGACGCGCAGGAAAAACTTACGGGAATCCCCTCGAGTGAAAATGCCGGTTTCATAAAAAATATTAAAAATCAGACAATTCCCTAATCTAGCCCATACCTAAATCTGGCACTGCTCTTAGAGTTCCAATTCCGGAATATTCCGGGAAAGGCGGTAGCAAGAGGCGTAGGCCCCTGGAAATTTAGTTATAATTAAAATTAAAATTTTGGAACTTGCTTAAGGTTAAGGTGCTTATAATTTTACTCCCCCGCCCCTCCCCTAAAAAAAAAAAAGTCCTGTATAGAGGGACCGTTCCTTGGAAATTACAAAATTATTTCAAGCGCACTTACCAAGCTAAACTTTTTCCATTGTTCACAACCATTTCTTCACAAATTCTAAGATCAACTTGTATTTTGGAAAAGCTAAGTTTGGTTTTAACTAGTATATTCGTGCGAAAAACCAAACATAAAAATTAAATTGAATTAAGTATAAATTCTATTTTCTAACACTTTCAAAACAATAGTTTTAGAAGTGGCGGTCAAACTCAAAACAATTTGGTGATTTTACAAAACTCTAATGGAATATCTTCTTGGAGGCTCAGCATGAAATTATCGTAAACAAGGAATGTGTCAAAATTCATAAAGCGAAGACCTGGGACCAAGCAAACATTGCGCAGGTGGGTTAGGGTTAGCTTGGCAAAACTGGTTGAGCAAAAGCAGTAATGTGTGGGAAAATGTTTAAAACAAGCGGTGCAAAATGGCAGAGTGGACATATTTGTTCAGCCCACTGGAGTAAAGGGGTGAGAGAAAACACAAACGAGCTACCAGATATCATTATTCCTGATGAAGTATTTTCAAAAATTGAAACAAGATATCTACAATTAGGTTCAACAATATATGAGACAAACAGAGAAAATGGCTTGTTTTCAGACTTAAGTTTCAATTTCAACATGTCAGTTTTCGACAAAGAAGTAGAGAAACGGCTTCAAAAACGCCTAAGATGGGTGTCGGGTAGTTTTCACCCATTCACGTCTTACGCCAGAGGTTCAGATGAGCTTATCAAGCGCGGACGGGGAATCGAACCGCGAGCGCAGTGATGAGAACTAACAGTGCTAACCACTATATCACGGTGACTCATTGCTATGGCTTGTGGTGCCAATTTTCACAGAAATAGCTTAAAAGTGTCTCATAATTTTTGTGCAAGGTTGTACCTTCGAAGAAACAAATTGCAAGATACAAAACCTACAGTAAATAAAATCTCAGTATAAAAAAGCAAAGGTTGCCATTACAAAGTAATAACGTACCAATGCAACCCCAGAGAAATTCCCCTTTAAACAAATCAATTTAAAACAAGTGGTGCAAAATGGCAAGTGGACGTGTTTGCTGAGGGCTATGGGACTGTAAGGGAGAGAGAGAAAACATAAATGATCTACCAGATATAATTATCCCTGAAGAAGCGTTTTCAAATAAATTGCAAGATATAGTGAACCTACAAAAAAATTAAAATCTCAGTATAAATTAGCAAAGATTGCCATACAAAGTAAAAATGCACCAATGCAACCCCTGAGAAATTAAAGAAAACAATGGATCTGCCCACAATTACCACAAAAATTTGTCTAAACGTCAACATGAATTTACTACAGTATGCTTATAAAACTGCCTAACATATTTGAATATCTAAGTGGATTATCAAAAGAGCAATTTGATTTACACTTAATACCATATCCAGGCTGTATACCCATGTCCGGTGGGTTTCCCAGGCACATTTGAACCTACTCTCTGTCTTCCCGGTGACCATTTTAACAAAACTTATTGCTTTCCCAGTGAGTTTTTTCAAGACTTTGGCCTTCCCAGTGAGTTTTTTGAAGAGAGTGGCTTTCCCGGTGACTTGAGAATCCTCTCTGAGTTAATGAGATAGTGTCGTATGGTGATTTTGTCAGTGTTTGTTTTGTCGCTAAGGCCGAGAATACCCACGCTCATGAAGCAAATCTCAGTAATGGTCTGGGATCTCAGCCATGTTGTAATTTAATCGTCGTGAATAATTGTCGTCTATTGTTATGTACTATGTATATAGTTGTGATTATAAAACGTTAGATAGTGAAGAACGGGGCTTCGCCGAAGAAAGACGGGCTTTCAATTGTATACAAAGGCGTTTTGATGCCGTCCATTTTAGTATGATGAAATATACTATGTCTATATAACTTTTGAGTTGTGGTTTCGGTTGTTCTGACAACTCTAAGTATACTAATTGACTGTCCCGATTTCTCCCCGACGACAATAGGAGTGTGACAGTGTAGGGAATTCATTGGGTAATTTTCCTTACCGTCTGCGTCTGAATTTTTGTTGAGGAAGAGGCCTGAAATTTTTGTGAACACTGGCTATGGAACGATAGATCTAATTGTTGATGCATCTGAATTTGAGTTTCAAAACGCTTCAAATTTGGAGCTAAATTCATTGTTTTCGCACTATAAAAATGCACAATCCGGTAAAGCCCTGATAAGCATTTCTCCATTTTTCAATATCAAATTCTGAAGTAACTGAAAGAAGTGGTGCAATTAAAGAATTAATAGTTGAAGGCAGTTGAAAAGTGTCACAAGAGTATGAGCGATAGAGGTTTTGCAACACAAGGAATGTGTGCAGTAACTGAATTACCCTTTATCGTCCAAAACAAAAAGATAAAGATTAATTTGATGAGATCGATGTTGCTAGAAACTTCGACATTGTAGCTACAAGAATTCACGTTCAAAGAGCTATTGGCAGAGTACGGAATTGAGCTACAGTCAATTCAGTTTGGATTAAACACTTTTTTTGTAAGCAACACTAGGCTCAAAATAGCTATTTCCTAAGCAATAGCTAAGCGACACCTCTAGTCCCAGATCTTTGAAGGAAGAGTTTTATAGAACAACTTAGTAAGAAATCATCTTTTATATCTCCATTGGGTGCGTATCCAAATACATAACATTAAATTTTAAGAATGCATTTGAAGTGGAGTAACATAAATGGTAACTTTTTGAGGTTCTTTTTTGATAAGTGTAAATGCTAAGAACAAGCAACATCTAAAAAAAATTTAAGGATTTTTGCAATTATTTCGATTTATTTTTCAGAAAAAGTCATAAAAACTTTTAAACAATCAATTTAATAAATAAAATTTATCATAATTTACCTGGCTGAATAAAAAATAGTTAACATTAATGGAAAATATATATAACAAAAATATAATATTTACAACATATTTAAAATATCCTAACCCTATAAATATCCTAATTTAGGGAAGGTTAACCTTTTCGTCGAAGACCTGCAGAAAATTTTTTGTCCTTAATTTCGCTGTGCACATTTCAGGTCGGGCAATTTTTAGAGTCAAAAACAGTAACATTTTTGAAAAAAATGTCAAAAAGCTATTGAAAGAGGTTTTTTTCGTATTTCTTCATACTCATAATAAATCAAACATTATTTCTAAATTGGTTTCTGACGTCACGGAAAAAAGTGCTGACATCAGCACTTTGAGACCCTCCAGACGAATGTCATTGTAATTTCCTGAAACTAAAACGGTTGTTCTATAATCCTACCAAGTTTCACGATTTTTCGTTGAGTTTTAGAGAGATTTTAGAATGTTTAGAAGATTTTAGGGGGGGGGGAGGTTTTACCCCGCCCCATCCTTCCAACGTATACCAAAAAGCCCGCCCTGAATAGGGTTAATAGTCATTAACTTAAAAGTTCTAAGATTCTCAAGATTTTGGTATGAGATCGAAGCAAAATGGGAGAGACCTAAACGTAACAGCTCACTGAAATATTATTTTGCTCATTCGAACGGTAAGTAAAGTCTGGACATTGCTGTCAAAATTCAATTTGCGAAAAACAAAAACAAAACAAAAAACACATGGGCTCTTTTCAATGTATGTGGGAAAAAAAATCTTTGAGATGGTTATTAAAGTAGTAGCGATAAACCTCTAACGTTTGTTTACATTTTCCGTGAATAAAAGACTCGTTCCAAGCCCCATAAAAATATTTAAACTGAGCACAAAGGCAGGAGTTATAAACAAGCACTAATTTAGAAGAAAGAACAAACTAATATGAAGGAAAATTACAGCTGGTTGAATCTTTCGATGTTTTGTTCAACATATGTCAAAATGAAAGCTTATAGATAACCTTTAGGTATGCTGCCAATCTATGCAAAATGTCAACAAAGATAAGGTGTCTATAGGCAAAAGACAATGTGGAGTAACTATCCAAAAACAAATTATATTAACAACATAACTTTCAAGATATTATAACTTTGTTACCAGCTAAGATGTCACGCTCGATTGGTGTCGCATTAATAAAAAACGAATCGGGAGCATTCTAAAACAGAAAATTGAATGAAAGGTACTGTTCATTACTGCAATGAGAGAGTTAGACTTACGTAACTCAAACTGCGATAATTCGAAGAGGCGTGTAAAAAAAGAATGAGTCCATTGGTCCCTTAGCGCATTCGATTGGCATATGAGTTGAATAATCATGTTAATCGAACGTATCGTTCAGTCTATTGACTGTTCGAAATACACGATTTCAGTTTCAAAAATTAAACATTAAGAAGTATCAGAAGCTTACCATATATTTGTTGAAGAAGGCTTGTCCCATCGCGTCACTCACTTTTTCTTTAACTTCTGCGTTCAATAAGATGAACTCCTAAAGTCGGGAAAACCTATTAAATACAGTCAACAACCAAGGGATTTAAAACTCTGGTATTTCAAATTATTTGCCAAAGATAATTAGGTAGTAACAATAAAGGAAAATGGAAATACTCCCAAATACAATGACCATAAATTTGAGCATGATTTGAGAGATGGAAATAGCTTCCATTCATATCATGAAGTTATCACAAATATACCCAGTATGAAAATACGAAAAGGAAATGAACAATGGGTGCAATTATTGCATGAAATTGTGTTAAAATTACCCATGAATGATATCATTTCGTGAGAAAAACGTTAAAAAGAGCTTGTGATTAGCCGTGGGGTAGAAATAAGGGTTTCTGACAAGAACATTTGCTGTCGCTCAGACTCCTACTTAGTACGTGACAGGGAAATTGCCCCCCCAAAAATTGGCCCAAATTAAATTATACGCCTGTAAATTTTGAGGACTTTCGTGAGGTTTTTTCAATGGGGGAGAGTGAAGGAATGGGGGCAATATTTTCAAGACGTATACTAAGGGAGAATTTTCCAGAGGGTAATGCTACTCTGCAGTAATTTTCTGGTCAATCACCATTTACAATTTCCTTGAGATTTTACATTCAATTGTTGAGAAAATATACAAAAATATATTTCACTGTTTCCTTGTACTAAAAGTAATCTTGAAATTCTTATAGCTATTATCTCATTCGTTAATTATTATCCATTGAAGAGATCGAATTCGGTAAATTGTTTTTAAAAGCCGTTAAGCTACAATTTTCTGAAAAACTTCTCAACCTGTCTCCTAACTTTATGTTCCTTAGACATTTTCAAACCACCTTACAAAATATTCATTTTCTGTATGATAACAGAAAAAAATGTTCTTGACTTATTTTTGATGTTCTTTGAAAGAATTTATAGAGTAAATGTTTCATTTTATCTTTTCTTTGATGAATTTGATTTTATAAACTGTTGAAAACTTGCAGTCTTGTATTGAACATGCAGTCTTTCAATTTATTTTTTAACAAATCAATTTAAAGACCGTATCCTGGTCGCTTAAAACTTGGTGGTTTAAAAATGACTAGTCCGAGGTCTCTAGAGTCATGAAAATTAGGAAATTAGAAAGTAAAACGTACATATAGCGTGATACCCGCTTGTTTCTGACTATCAGGGTGTGCGTCGTTACTCATTGCAAACAAAAGATTTTGAACAACACCAAACTGGAATTAAGACAAGATGGAAATGAATACAAAAAGATGTACAATAAATTACTTATTCTTTAAGACGGGGGTTTGTGTATTTTAATTTTATTAAAATAGGTTTTATAATTACTTTAAAGGTCTCTTTGACTAACAAAATGTGTCTAGATGGGGTAGGATTAAAAAAGCAGGGGTTAGGTCAAGATAACATGGCCCAAAATCATTCCGAAAATTAACTTTTTCATTTTTTATCAGTTGATGTGGAGAAATTGTGTCATCAACACTCTCCAAACACCGGCTAATTCGAACTTGCTAGGGACACGGTCTAGCATAGTAGGCCATGCTACTGACTACAATCATCAATATTTTATCTGTCGTTTTTCGACCAGAAAAAAAACAATATTAATTTTCAGTACAATGATGAAAAAATTTTTCATGGTACGTTTATGACGTTCCTTAAAAGAACCGGGAAAGAAAATTTTTCATTTAATCTTTTTTTGCTTAACCTTGTATTAATAAATTTTCAAAGATTTTCAGTCTTCAATTTATTTTTAATATATCAATTTAAAGACTGAATTCCAGCCGCCTAAAACTTGATGGTCGAAATTTGACAGATGAACACCCCCTTGTGATCAAAATATTGAGGCTTTTCTCTATAA
This sequence comes from Cladonema radiatum, assembly GCA_025330745.1. Classification (NCBI taxonomy): domain Eukaryota; kingdom Metazoa; phylum Cnidaria; class Hydrozoa; order Anthoathecata; family Cladonematidae; genus Cladonema; species Cladonema radiatum. Next base: position 3,547 of record JANSTP010289810.1, on the reverse strand, counting down.
TTCACTATCACAAGCGATACGTTCAGAAAAACTTGATCTTTGGTTTTTGATCGACAGGAAAACTTGGTCTTTGGTCGTTGATCGACTTTGGTTTCTCTATATGAGCCTTGAACTCTTGGGTAAAAAGGTGAGAGCCATCCAGCCCCCTTCTTGGTTGGTTTTGCGCTTCATTGAGGTAATTTGATAAGGGAATCAACAAAGTTTTGGTTTCTAAGCTTTTCTATTGAAAAAAAACTAGTTGAAATAGAACTGAAAATCTCAAATTCATAGATTTCATTCGTCGTCTACAGTGTTTTTATCCATGATTATAAATGATTTGTTCGACTAGTGGTAATCACTTAACTGCAAAATCCGATGATAGGTTCGGAACGGTTGAGGTTCGAATCCTTAAGGCGGCTCACTCTCGGGTTGTTTAGTAGAGCAGCTGTCAATTGACGTTGTAGGCAAAAATGGGAGCACGAAGTACGCTAAGAACCGGGGGTGTCGGTTGATATATGCGACCAGATGGTGTGCCTGAGCTCGACCGACGTTAAATAAAGATAACTTAACTTAACCGGCACAACATATAAGTATTTCAAACTCAAAGAACCTGAAAATCTTATAGAAATAACGAAAGTTTTCATTACAAGATATTCGAAATAACGGATGTCTACATGTACTATAGTTTTATTGTTGATTGTGGGGATACAAAGTGCATTAACCCTATAGGGCAGAGAGGAGGGAGGGGAGAAAAAGGGGGAGGGGTCACGTAAAAACTGTACCTTTATGAACAACTTCATGTAATCGTCATCTTCTTTCAGCAATATACTAAAGAAAAATATCACCTTATTATTATAGAAAGGTTGTTTTTCAACATGATCATGAATTAGTTAACAAGTCGAATATATAACATGATCAATTTATCTCGAATCATTTAGATAGGTAATTTTTTATTTCATGAAACAATAAACTCAATATTTACAATTTTATAACAACCAAATACAGCATATTGTTTCATTGGAGGCACCAAAATAAATACATAATTTAATGGGCCCCCATTAAAGAAAAAAATAAAAATAAAAATAAAATAAAATAACCAAAAAAATGTATATAGAACGAACAAATAATTTTAAAATAAAATTACGGAGAAATTTTTGTAATGTTTCAAAAAGATTTGTTAGGTAACTCTATTCAGGCTATGAATGCTTAAAGCAAATCCAAAAAGACAAACACTTTAGAAATTTTATGACTTTCAATAAAACTCAAATTGTGGCCAAATAACTATCAAGTTCTTATGAAAAAAAAAAAAAAAAAAAAAAAAAAAAAATTGTTGGGCCCGGGACCAAATTCAGGTATTTCTAGTCTCTCTTTTTTTTATCTAAGAGAGCAGCCAAATGATGTACAACTGCTAATTTCCACATTATTTAATCAATTAACCGCAAATTCATAGATAATTTTGAAAAGTAGCAAAAAAGCACTGTGCATTTTAAATACTGTAAAGTGCTACTCTAATATCTGAAAGTTTCAATGACGATACAACATGTAGTTCCGAAGTTCTTCTAAGTTAGTCCCCAGTCTCCTGGCTTTGGTAAGCCTCTGAACAGCCTTGGCTTGAATAGGGGTAAATTATATTACAGCTAAAATAATGTCATTCGAATCGCCAAAAGAGTTTGAAATTCATTCGATTTGTCTAATTATTCGAATTAAAGGTGTATTAAAAAGGCCCCACCTTTGTTTGTTTACATTTGTAAAATGAATAAAATTTCTGTTTTTTCAAGAAGTGAAAAGAAATTTTGGTGAAATTTTCAGAATAAGCTCGAAATTCAAATGCCTTTCAGATGAGGAAATAAAATTTTCGAATGGGGGATTTCTTTTCAAGGAGCTCAAATTCAGGCGAATAGATACAATACCGAGGGACTAAAGAATTTATTCGATTTATATGATTATTCGAATCATAGGAGTTTGAATAAAAAGATATCAAAAGTACAATGCATGTAATTTTCGAATATTTTGCATCTCTTTACATTTTTAATAATCTTTGTTCTTTGCTTTACAAAATTCAGAGTAAGGAACCAAAACATTCTTACCCGATCATTTTCGCAGAAGCAGCTTGCTGAAGATATACAGGATATGGCACTAAAATTAATAATCAAATCACACCATAAAACGACTATCAACAAAACGTTAATTCGAAAAAGTTGGGAGTTATAGATATTGAAGAAATATTTATGAAATAGGAAAAACAACTGCCAAGTTTGAAACCTCGGATCATAGTCTATGTCTCAGGTTTTCTATGAGAAAATTTTAAATAAGCTCGTTGACCCTATTCAAAACTTTGTACAGTAGCAGACCAACTTATTCTGAAGACTTCGGTACCAAATTTAACCAATGGCGTCATCACAATTTGATGACGTCATCATTTTTTGGCCGACAGGTGGTCAAAAATCGGTGATTCGGACGTCCAATTTTGAGTAGCTACTGAAAGTGAACCAATAGAGCTTTCTTCATGCTGTTTGCACCATTTTCCTACTAAATGAAGTACCTTTGGATTATGGGGATTTGCAGGTACTTTGGGCCCCAAAAGGGGATTTTGCCCCGAAATGGACCCAATAAATGACCTACCGGACCTGAAAATGAGCGGTGCCATTTCAAAAATGGGCGTGGTCACCAAAATGTTTTTACGTGAAAATGTTTCCAGATATATTTTTTGAAAAAGTCACACGGCTTCATGGTAACAGCTCTTCTAGTTTTAGAGTAATATCAGCAAACTACCGGGGGGAATCCCCTCCCCAGGCAGCTGAAATATGGTTAACGTTATTTACCGTAATGCCTCGATTAAGCGCCCACCCAGTAGTCGAAATTATTGAATAAGCGCCCATCCCTCGAATAAGCGCCCACCATTCAAGCATTAGAACTGGGCGCTTATTGGGATTTTGGAGGAAAATATTAATGAGAGTCAAGAAAAATTGACGACAAATATTGAATTGGCAGCACTGTTTCATTTTTGGTTTCAATATTATTTGTTTTTTGACAAAGTGTATCAATGAAAAAGATTTTCTTTCATTTCGATCTTTTTGAATTGCTCTCAAATCTAATTTTTAAATAAGCACCCTCCTCGTATAAGCGCCCCCTCGAATAAACGCCCACCCAAAAGCCTAAAAAATCTTATAAGCGCCCGGGCGCTAAATCGAGGCACTACGGTATTAGATAAAAGATATATAGATACAGTAAAACCTTTGCTAGTGATCACCTCTCTACGACAAAAACATGTTATAAGTATCTAGTGTATTAATTTCTAAGTTTAGAATTTCTAAATAGAATTGAACCAGTCTATGAAGGCTTCCTGTCATTTTTTCTCTCACGAATGTGAGAGTTTCTTTTACCCGTTAATCTTTTTTTTTTTTATGCGTCACGCTAGAGAATCGGGAAAAGCGGAATGTATCGGGAAATTATAGCAAATCCTTTGTCCGGAACATTCCAGCATTCCAGTCGTTACGTCAAAAATCGTTTCACTGGATGCAAAATACAGCTATCGATCTTGAAATAAAGAAACAAAGAAAAAGATAAA
>JANSTP010289809.1:0-30229 GCA_025330745.1 Cladonema radiatum | reverse complement strand
TTTAGTGATCAAACTTAGTACACATATACCTCAATTAGTTCCAAAAATTTTAAAGTCAATTTCGACCGTTAGTTTCTTTGAAAACGGCCTATGATGTCATTAAAAGGTCATTGGGATCGTGCAGCGATTCCTATCTCGACTGCGTCAGCAGGCCTAACTGTTGTCATTAAATGCTGGATTTATTGGCAAGGGATCGTGCAGCAATCTCTTGCTGGGACTGCATTAGCAGGCCAATACAACGCTTCAGCGTCGGGCGACGCTGCGTGCTGCTAGTATATATAAAAAGCATAGATTGATGTTCCTTATATGGAGGTGAGCATGTCTTTTTTGGAAAATTGAATGAAATAAACGATTCTCATCCGCTTAAAACTATCTTAAATAAAAACCAATCAGAAAACGTCAAATTTTTTTTGACTGAAACCACTCCAATGTTCCTGGAAAAAACTGAATTCTTCGGTACGATTTTTTCCAAACAGAAAACAGAGAATAATTGCAATGGGAATAACTTAAATAATGGGAATGGTATAGGTATACCCCAAATTGTCCTGAATATTTTGGGCCCAATTTTGACAGTTTGTTGCTATGGTAAGGGCTTATGACGTCATTAAAAGGTGAACTTTCGAAATATTTTTATAACTTCTTTGTACGTTGCTTTTAGTGAACAAACTTGGAGTCCATACTCACTGAATGGTTCTGAAAATTTTCAGACCAGTTTTAAGTGTGGATTGCTATGGAAACAGTTCATGATGTCATTAAAAGGTCAATTTTGGAAACTTTTTTATAACTTCTTTTGTAGTTTGCCTTTAGTAACCAAACTTGGTGCTCTTACTCGCTGAATGGTTTTCAAATCACTCTTATACTTTGCTCCACCTCTATTTTTTTCCCCTACCGATCTCCCTCAACTCAGGGTTGCCCCATTGTTAGATCTTTTTCTGACAGTAATGACAAGGATTTGTGTGACAATCCCTCTGCAAACATTGTTGTCTGTGGTGATTTCATTGTCCATCATTCTGAATGGTTAGGATCAACACCTACAGATGATGCTGGTGTTGAGGCTTATAATTTTTATGTATCTCATAGTCTTTCTTAGTGTGATCACTCCCCTGCTCATTTTCCAGACAATGATGCCCAGTCTCCTTCTTTACTTGATCTTTGTCTGGTTTCTGACTATAGTTCTTGTAAAGCCTCTCCTGAGCCATTTTTAGGCAGTTCTGATCATGCGGTGGTTTCCACCTCTTTACAGCAATAAAGTAGCCAAGCTACTGACCAACCTTCTCCTCATATTTCCTACAAGTTTCATATAGCTGACTGGGTTTCGTTTCATATGTATTTCTTGTGTGATGCCCAATGGTCTCATATCTTTTCACTTCTGGTTGAGTATTGTGCTGCCGTTGTTACTGAGTTGATCCAGGTTGGCATTGAAGCTTTTACGCCTCATTGTGAGTATCAGGTTTGGCCTCATTCTTCTCCTTGGTTTTCTCCTGCTTGTGCAGTAGCCATTGTTAATCGCAACCACTTCTTTCATCTCTTCCATCATGATAACTCAGATGAAAACAAGAGGCTCTTTTCAGTTGTTAGAAGCCGCTGCAGAAATGTTCTGCAGACTGAAAAGACAACTATCTTGATTATATCAAAACCAAGATTTCTCTCTCAGTGATTTGGTTTTCGTGACTTTTGGAATATACTCAACACCATTTCCAACAAAAGGAAATCTACTATTCCTCATTTCTCTGATAGCCATAATGTAATTACTTCTGCCAGAGATAAGTCAAAGATCTTTGCTCACACACGCAACTGTTCATTACCTATTTCTGGGCAGCATCCTCCTAATTTTCCTTTTCACTGTGATAGTTTTCTTGATAACATCTCCATTGCACTTAAATTGGTTGCTTAGGTCATTTTCCAAATTGATTCTTCCTCAGGCGCTGTTCCTGACAATATTCCAGTTACTGCCTTGAAACATTGTTCTCCTTAGTTGTCTTCTATCTTATCTACACTTTTCAATGTTTGTCTGCTAAGCTCTTCTTTTCCATCTTGTTGGAAATTGGCTTCAGTTGTCCCTGTGTTAGAGTACTCTGGTAATCGATCTAATCTTCTCAATTATCGACCTATTAGCTTACTCTATATAGTGAGTAAGATATTCTGATCTCCCATGAATCTTGCTGTGGTGTCTCATTTGGTTTCCATTTTTTCTCGGATCATCAGTATGGTTTTCATGAAGAAGACTCCACTACTAATCCCCTGACTGTCATTACTGACAGAATCTATTGTGCTCTTGACAAGAATGAAGTGGCAAGAGTTGTTGCTCTTGACATTTCTGAGGTTTTTGATAGGGTTTGGCATGCTGGCCTCTTGCATAAGTTTTCTGCTTATGGTGTTTGTGGAAAGGTCTTTAAAGGGGCACTGTCAAAGTTTGGTTTTTTGCTGGATTCTGGCTGCGTTTTGGCACTGAATACTAAGAGCCAGAACCGTTTTTTCTAAAAGTTTTCTGCTTTTTGAGATAGATCCAAAAGTATTTTTTACCTATCATGATTTTTAGTCTAAAAATAATAAAGTCATGAAAGAGAGGAAAATTATCAGTTTTTCTCTAATTCGTTAAAAATTTGATTTAAAAACCAAACTATTTAAAATTATGTCAATCGTTTTGTAAAAAGAAAAATCTCATTCATTTTAATTGGTTAAAATCATATTCTGCATAATTATATAAACAAACAGCTGTCAAATAGTAATAAATTATATTAGTTCACAAACAACAATTTGTTTTTTCAGGAAAAAAGGTAAATAGTTTTGGCTTATGAAATATCAGACATTGAATACCATCATATGCTTCACCTGATTGTTAAAAAAAAACAACCTTGACAGTGCCTCTTTACGTTCATTGAATCGTTTTTTCTCGACCAAAAGCTGAAAGTTGTTTTTGATGGCCGATCTTCTTCTACTTTCCCTATTAATTTTTATCAATGACCTTCCTGATCCTTCACATCTACTCTGTAATGCTGATATTTTTGCTGATGATACTTCTATCTATGAGTGCTCTGGTGGTAAGCCTGATATTTGTTATCAGATTGAACTAGCAGGTTCTATTGAGCATGCCCTCTCTGCTATTCTGGATTGGGGCTCTGAATATGAATCATAATTCCATTGTCAATCACTTATCCATTATAATAGATGTTGTAATCTACCTGAATCCCCCTCATTTTCTTTGCTTGGTCTGTCTTTTCTGAAAATCCCTCTTGGACTGATTACACCATTTCTGTTGCTAAATCTACTTCTATGAAAGTTGGTTTCTTGTTTCGTGCTCACATATACCTTGCACATGAGGCTATTCTACATACTTATAAGTCTGTTATTCAGCCTTCTATGGAGTACTATTGCCATACCTAGGTTGTTGCTACTACCTCTACTCTTTCTCTGCTTGATAAAATTCATAAGTGTGTTAATAATCTCATTGGGACAGAGCTCTCTGCTCTGCTCCATTCTCTTTCTCATCATCATCTTGTAGCTTCCTCTTCTATAAGTATTTCCGTGATCATTGTTCATTAGAAATATTTGTCTTTCTTCTAAGGCTCTCTCTCTCCCCAAATGCAACAAACAAAAGTTCTGTCAGGGTAGTTTCGTTCTTCAAACCTCAGCTGCTTGAAATGCGCTTCCCTCTTCTTGCTTTCCTGGTGTCTACGATCTCTCTACTTTTAAGAAGAGAATCAATTGTTTCCTTCTTTCTCCTTAACATTTTTTCTATCTTCTTTCTTATTTTTAACTCCCTGCCTGGTAGTGGCTGTTCACAGTCTTGCAAGGAGTGACGTCCATTAAAAAAATATAATTGTAAAAACTGTAGAAACTATAGAAGTGTAGAAACTGTACCTGTAAAAAAGTTTAGCTGACTGTTTTTTATCATAGAACAATGTCACAAAGATGATGAGAATTGTCAATGCTCTTTTGCTGAAGCAGGCTTGATATGCGTTTGTGCATTTGGCTATAATTTATCAGGAGGCAAATGTTATGGTAAGAATTTAATTGTAGTTTTGGAAAGCAACTCAGACTTCCTAGCTGTGCTCATGCAGGCCCATGTACTCATAGTCCCATTAGTGCTCACAATCATTTCCTGAAGGAAAGACATCGTGTTTGCTAGACAATGAGGGCATAGGTTTGAACTCGAAACCCTAAGATTCACCGAACCTTAGGATTGGCTGCCTAATCTGCTGCCAACTGTGCTATGGCCCTAATAAAGTATATGGCAATCTTCCTTACATAACGTCTGGTTTTTCAATTGCTGTATTATATGGCAGGTATTGTTTAACCAAGAATAGCAATTATTGATTGACAATTACTTTGTCTTGATGGTTATTGATTGCTGTTTTTGTATAGCAATTATTTAAGAATAGGTCAATTTGCTTGAATTTTTTGTTCTTGTTAGAATTTCATTTCCACACGAAAAATTCCCCCATCATGAAGAAATGTTTTTTCTTTGCAGCCATTTTTCAAAGACTGCATTAAATGTGTTCCTAATTACCAAAAATTTGTGTCTGATTCATTTTGGAGATATCAAGATAATTGTCACTGTCAAAATTTCAGTCGGCAATTTCATTGATGTTCCACCTGATCACATGACCAGATACGGTGAAGTTTCTAATATTGAAAATTGCTGATTGTGTTTTATGCTTGTACTAAGTTTTCTATATTTTCACTAAGTATTGCAGATTTTAGCTTGCTCCAAGCTACACATTTCATATCACAAATCCTTCATTTTGCAATGAAAATAGCCAAGACTCAGAGAAAAGTAGGCTTCCTTTTGGATTTGCAGTATTGTTAACTGATGTTTTTGATGTTTCAGCTTGTAATCACCAATAATCATTTTTTCAGGGGTGTATTTCAAATACAAGTTTATTAAATGTAACATAAAACTACACTCATAGATTCAGTATAAGGGAAAGTAAAGGAGCCTATTAAAAAAGTAAGTCAGGTAAGACAATTTTGGTCTCCTCTCCTTTTGTACTGGAGCATTATACTAAAGAAAATCTGGTATTAAGGTATCAACTATCAAAAACTGTAATTTAGGCTCAATGGACTTATGATACTTTTCATAAATAAACCAGGCAATTATCTTGCCGAGGTTCCTCTGTTCTTTATAAAGCCGCTTTTTATTACTTACTTCTGGATAACTATTGCCTGAAACATTGAAATTTACTACAAATAAAATTTTGCCTTATATGCAAAATGTTATACTTGTATCAAACCAGTGCCATCACATGTATATGCTTTTGAAATAGCTTTACAGAAATGAATTAAGTCACTTACCACATGCTTAGAATTTAGTTTGGTAGCAGGCGTACTGCATACACGGCATAAGACCAAACAAGTACGAAATATACAATAAGCAGTTTATTGATAGATATAACATTGATGATTCGACTTTCTTACCAAAGGTCTTATTCATTTGTATACCCACTCTTGCTATTAACTTGACTAGGCTGACTCTTTTTCTTTTTCATTTTACTCAAAAATGCATATTTTTGTATCTTGGCTGCCATTCACAACTTCCAGGTTTGACCCTGCAGTCAGTCATCTAACAAATTAAACAACTCTTTCATCCATAGTCAGGTTAATTTATATGCAAGAAATGATTGAAAGCGTGGGCATACAGGCATTTAATCATTTTAGAACCACAAGTCAGTAAATCAGCTGTTTCTTCCCAGTCAAATGAAAGTGTTTAAGCAGCTCTTGCTGGTTTTATGGTACTGTTAATTCTTCCTGCTCACGTTTTATGATAGACTCAAGAAACACCTAAAGGGTATAAATTTGATATCCTTTGGACGATATTTAAAGTGGCATCATTTTGCTGTCATAGCGACACTTATGTTCGATGTTATAGTTATGTTAAAGCTAATCAGTGTCTCATCTGATAAGGTCTATTATTCTATAATTTGCCAAATACATGAACGGATAGGACATTAATATGGATAAATACATTTCACAAAATAACCATTGATAAGATACCGTCTTCTAGAATTATGATCCTGGCATAACTACACAAAACACAATTTCATATTTTGTTATATTATTTTTGTTTATGATGTTTCCAATTTGACATTGAGAAAACTAATGTGATTTTATGTCCTAAAAATCACAACTAATATTACATTATTTTCAAATATCAAAAAAAACATTTTTTCTTTTTTTTGTGTATTGGACTCATTGACTTGAATTTTCATGAAAATTTGCACCAAGTTTTACGTTGTTTCAAGTTATGCCATTATCAGCTAAATGAGTAATCAAAAGACTTAGCTAACATTTTGCCAAAACTTCTACAATCCCTTTCGATGCTGGCCAACTTAAAGACCATTGAACAGTATTTCCATAAAGAATTACGGCTTCAATATCTCTACGGCAATTAGAAACCATGACTTGACTTGCGCTTTTCAATTCGGATTTCCCTTTGCCAGATCTTACTTATCGATTCTCATCAAACAAAGCAGTCGGAACAGGAGAAAGTTTATACTTTAAGACATATTTTAATATATCTGTAAAACTCATTAAGCAGATAATGCAGGCATAAATTGCTTCTGTACTATACACTTAAACATCTCCAATTGCATATTTTTTATCTGTTTTCATTATCTTTACTTTAAAGCCTTCTGGAAATGTTGCATAGAAATCATTCATCTGCTGTAAGCCATTGTGTAAAGCATCAGCAACATTTACATTTTTATCATGCTCAAGTTTTCCAGAAGCGATATTCAATAACTCATTCTCATGCAGGGATGGTTTCAGGGGAGGGATGAGAACTTCCAATTTCTTTCTAATATTGAGGCAATCTTCGCAGTCAGTTTTAATTCTGCCATTAGTTTCCTCTTTATGACTCAGTTGACTTTTGTCTGATTTCTTTTTTCTCATTTCATTTAAGGTTTCGTTTATTTGAATGCAAGTTGGTGAACCATGTGCCCACTTTTTTACTGTGGTTGGTTTAAGTGACATTCCACTTCGCCCTTCAAGACCCTTCCCATACCTCATGAAGGTTGTTTCTATGAATATATGGGTCCATATGCCATTCCAATATCCTTTTTGGTGTCTTGTCACGTGCTCACCATTCATGAATTTCATTACAATCACTCTAGTTAGAATCGCTCTAGTCATATGCAGGTAAATTAAGGCATAATGTGCATAGTTATGATGTCCTACTGTGAAGAAGTATAGCATTGCTGAGATCTTCTTTGTCTGTCATTTCATCAATATGGCCAGGGAGCAGCTCCTTAACAATCATCCTTAATGCTTGGAAGTTTTGTGGGAAATTCTTCCCGACAAAATTTTTTCGACGCTGTCAAATGTAGCTCTTAACAAATCTGCAAGTCCTGCATTAGACATTAACGTGTCACAGCAACCTACAAATAACATTAGTAAGTGCATTCCACCAAGAAGAGGAATGAAGTTCAAAATTTTTCAAGATCTGTCCACCTGATATCTATAAGAACTTTATATAATTGCTAGTCACATGTTATGAGTGTATGTTGTCCTGTCTCTTTTGCCAATTCCATGGATTTCACCATAGCAGCCGTCATGGTTGAGGAGTCAGAAGGTTTTACATCGATTAAAGGAAGATACACACTTGTAGGAGTATCTAACATATTTGGCATCATTATCACTTTTTTTAAGAATTCAAAGTCAAACTTTGAGCTAACCTTTGAAGCAAGTACTCCTTTTGCCACAAGAGATAATGTTGGAATTGACTGTTTTGCTTCTGATGTTGGCATTTCAGTGTTCTTAGGTCCTTTGTATTGGACAAAACTTATGCTGGGAAGATTTTTGTTTTTGACAAGCATTGAACCTTTCCAACATCAATTTTATTTGGTTCTTTCATGGACTGAAACATCATTAGAGCAAGGGAATGAGTTTGTTTTAATCAATTCATAGAAAAAATATTGCAGTCAAAATGATCTGCCACCGCTTGGACTAAGCCATTACTGTGATGTTGGAGAATGGAATGATGAATGCTTTTACTAGCATAGTATGCCATTGAACTTTGAAATCGTTTTAATTTGTCATAAGGGCATACAACTCCATATTCATACAGATGCTCCACAATCTGTTTCTTCCTGACCATTACTGCTGAATCTTAATCCGAATTAATAAGGATGTGTAATTCCTCTGTACAAGTTTTGTTATCATGTTCCCTATTAAAATTGACGGTAGTGATAAGTCTGATAAATTCTCTTTTGATGTTTCTGACAAAAGGTAAGACTTACTGCTGATTTGGTCATACAATTCAGGATCTATTTGTAAGGCGGAAATTTCCCTCACTGTCTGCTTGGCAATTCTTTTTGTATATCAATACTACTATCCTCATTTTCTTGAAGCTTAAATATTTTGGATGCAGATGAGAAGGAACAACCAATAATTTTTCACCAAATGTTTCTCATAATTTGTCAATCAATATCCTCCTTGAACTAATGTTGCCATTTTTGTGAGGTACTTTTCATGGAATTCAATATACAACTTTTTGTGATATCACTCTTCATTTCTTGAATGAGTCTATCAAACGCCTTGTCTCAGCTTAACACTTACTCTTTTCTGTTGTAAGATATATTACGCGTGTCAGTAAATATTGTTCTGCAATCCTCGTGATACCTTGCATTGGCTGAAGGTAAATCATACTGACATCGATTATCGCTTAGCCGTACTCTAACTTCATTTGTTCAGTCACCATCTCTTGCTTCACAATCCCAGACATGAAATCATAGTTCATTTTTATTCTTTAATGCCATTTTTAAAAATTTCTTAAGAATAATTATTGTTTTATATGAATGAAAAAAAAAAAGAAATTTCTTGAGGCTAAACATCTACTGCTATCATAAATTGCTGAAGATAAAAGCAGATATAAAAAGCATTCCTAGAAAGAGTTTAAAATTTCCTTCAATATTGAGTCTTTAAATGTAGCTTTTCCAGTTCTTTTTGGTTGCTTTTGTGAGCTTCTCGCCAACGGTTTGGATGCTTTGGATCATGGGGTATGAAACATTCTTTACAGCAGAACAAACAATTTTTCTTCCAATCAAAGGAAGATATTCGAGACCTCCTTGTGTGCTTAATGGGTGATTGTTTTTCATTATTGTCATCAGTTTCCTTCCTTTTAACAGCCCTTTTTATGTGATCATCAGATGTATGACATGCAGTACATCATTCCGCAGTGGTGTAACCTAACTTTTTGAGCATTCGTCTTGTCGGACAAAAAACAGGGCCCAAAAAGAAATAAGTTTTCCACAAAAAATTTTACTTGCCCAAAAAATATGCAGCAAATTTCAAGAAGCTGAACTAAAGCCAAATATTCTTAGGAACATTAGAGAATTTGGCCTTAATGGAAGTCCTTTGTAGTTTTTTAAATTTACATAAGAAAGAAGAGAGATTCTTCAAATTGAAGATTATGTAAACATTTTTGGAGAGGTTGCTCACTTGTTGTACAAAAATGAGAATTAGTTTTCAGATGAGATGTCTAGACATTGTTTTTCCGTAAACCTTCTTTATAAAGAGAAAAAGATCAATGAAAAAACATTGTGAAAAAGCTTTTATTTTGCTGTTGAACATTGTACAACTATAACATATACTCAACATATTCTTTGGTCGTCCAGTTGGGCTACCAACAAACCTAGTTTTTAATTTTTTACTCGTCCACAATTAATTTTGGTCATCTGAAACCGTCCGACGACCCTTACGTTACACCACTGATTTCAGATTTTGCTTTTTGCATCAATTCTATTGAGACATATATTCGATGCTTTAATCAAATTTTCTTCAGGTTTGCAAGATGTAATATGTTGGTTGTCTTTAAATAAACCACAATTTCTTTCTATCTTCTCCTAAGAGATAAAAACCAAATGCTTTGAACCTAAAGTCACGGTTTAAAAGAATTCATGTTGAAATTAGTTGCTGATAAATAATTCGAATTTCAAGCAGCCAATATGACACTCAGTAAATGAGAAGAACTAAATGTGACCAAACCTTCCATTAGCTTAATGGTAATTTAGAAGTAGAATATTAATAAAATTATGAATATATCCATATAAAACATACTTTTGTTAATACAGTATATTCCTCATCATTGAGCACTTCTGCCATTCTATTGATGTTGCCAATTCATTTTTACTTTAATCGGAAAATATAATGTATTAAGTAAAATAATAAAATACAATGTTTTGCTGCACACTTACAAACTGTTAAAAAAATTAAGATTTTGAAAACATTTTTGTATAGGTAGATATTAAAATTTGGATCATAATTGGCAAATGCTCCAGCTTATACTGATTATTATATGTATATTCTTAATCTACATTAACGTGTCATTTGAGGACCAAAAAATCGAAAAAATTTTTTTTTCCAAATATGGACCCTTATTATCATGCCGATTATCTGAAGTTGCCTAAGGGTGCCAGGGTGGCACCCACCTAAATCTCAATACAGAGGTCCTAAATAAAGCATTCCAGCATTAAACCTTTCCTTATTCTCATTTTCACGGTTGCCTTGAAATTTCTCATCTTTCCCTCGGACTATACAGGTTGAAATACATATTGTTTTCCAAAAACAAACAAAGATGATAAAGAAAATTGTACCAGTTCAAGGAGTATAGATTGAATAAATTTGATGGAGGGTAATTTTCAAAAAAATCAAAGCAAGGTCTGTTCTTTGGTCTAAGATTTTTTTGGCAGGTTTTTCCACAGTTACTATGATGTCATGAATATGGCAATTTTCAAAAAAATTCAATGTTCTAATTTTGGCCAACCAATCTTGGTACACTAATGCCCTATATGAATTTAAAGTTTTTGGGTCTGTTTTTGGCTCCTGTTAGCGTGACAATGGTCTATGACAGCATAATTATGATAATGTTGTAAAGTTTTAATTATCAAGACCAAGGATAAGACTAGTACTTCACCTCGTCTATATAAACTAAAAATAGTTGAAAATTTTGAACCCTTGAACAGTTACTGCAACAGCAATCATATGAGAACCATCATATAAATGTTAGAATATTTTAGAATTAGTACCATTTCATAAATTTTTTACAATTATCCTCGTTTTTTTTAAAAACCATGAAGGCCTGTCTTTCAGCATGAGACTGAGCCGCAATCTCTTACTGTGTTAGCAGGCCAATATATGAATTCATTTGTTAAGCTGCAAGGTGCAAGCTATAAACTGAAATATAGATATATTGAAATCAATGTAAAAGTGGTTGAATTTAATAGATATTTAATCATCACCACAAACGAATCATTATAAAGAGCAGGTTATTGTTTATCAAAAATATCAAATATATTGTTTTTGATCATAATTTAGAATTTTCTCCATCTCTATAGCTTGTAATACTGCTAACATGACGTCTCAAATGCCAAATTTAATAACTCTATAATACCGAATACCACATATATGCCAATTCAGGATATATTGTATTTTTGTAGTTTTTCAAGGTTAGAGACATGATTTAAGATCAGAATCCTAAACTTTAGTCAATTTTGCTCAATCATTATTCCATAAATGTGGTAAAACTAAGCTTTCAAAAAATATTTCCCTCTTCCCTAAAATTTCTCTACTTGACATGGCTAGGTTTTGCAAATGCATTCACATAAGTTTTCTATCACCAGACCATGTTAGCATGAGCATATTTGCGCAAGTTTTTTCCCATATTGATGGTGCCATAAATAATACATCAGTAACAGGTGAAAACATAATGTATTCTTGATAGGATAAACTAATAGTTTTTTGCATGCAATATCATACTTGCATTGGCTTCTTCTTAATTTAATACAAGGTTTTCAACTGACTTTGTAAATGTTGTACCGTAAAAAGGAATGAATTTATGATAAAAAAGGGATACCAAGCATTGAATTTATTGTTAAATGGATAGCTGAGTGAGATAGGCACTTAATATTCCCATTTTTTAGTTTCAAGTTATGGTAGATTCTAATAAGATTGATACTAATTTTATTTTAATTTATGATACTTCTCATGAGAAAGAGGGTGGAAAGATGGGTCCAGCGCACCTGTTGACCTCTCACAGTAAGCTTCTGAATGCTGTACTGTATTTCGATGTTTTTCATCATTTTATATCTTAGTAGTTCCCTTTTTGACATCTAATTGTTCACAATGAATTCGATAAATTTATTGATATTACTTGAAGTGAGAAGACTATTTGCTTGAATAAAATTTATCCAAAGGATATTGAATGTCATTTCGTGTCTTTTATATAATTTTCTAGACACCATTCAAACATCAGGTCAGGGGCACCATGCATCAACCACCCCACCCCACCCCATCCGCTAACATTAATTCAACAATTCTATGTTGCTCGCACTAGCATAACTATAATACTAAAATGTGAACCCAGGGGCACATGATGAGAACCAAAGAGAAACGTGGGAAGTGAACATCTTGGGAATCTTCTTGTTAAACGTGAAAACAAAAAACCTTATTATTGCATAATGTGAAGAAAGAAAGCCCGAGGGAATTGAATAAGGAACCAAAAAAATATAGAGGAACCATTAGGTCTATTGTTCTTTATAAAAAAATCATGTGGTGGTAATAAGATGGGAGATATATAGTAGTCCAAACCTTAAAGCAATTCAATCTCGATTAAAATATCGATAATGAAAACAAACTTAAGACGTTTGCCAGTTTTTCATTCTGATCATCAGAAATTTACAAATACATTATCATGGTATTTGAGACTTTGTGTCAATGTTAACATTTTGAAGCCAGGTATTGTTAATGGTAAGAAATTGTTGCTAGTCTGTGAAAATGACTAAAGCAGTGGACTTGTAACAGATTCTATACTGGTTGCCCATTTACCCCACTGATTTCTCCAGTTTTTTTTTTTTTAAACTAGAATTCTTAGGCTCTCCTGTTCCCTCTTTGTTTTTCCTAGGTTCTCCATTTATATTGCATTGTTTCACAATAGATGTTTTTCTATTTCGCAAGAAAGTAGTAGGTTCCCTTGTTGATAGTGCCTTGTGATTCCCCATATTTACCCACTCGATTCTCGCATTGCCTATTGGTTCTTATTAGATTCCCCTGGTAAAGCATTCTAGTAGTTGTCCCTTAGTGGAGTTCTTTGTTTCACCACTTGATTTTTGCATTTCCCGTTGGTTTCAATCAGATTCCCCCTGATTCACATTGTAGAAATAAGGCTAGTATTACAGTGACATGAGAATGAAAATGGTAACGCTTCATAAAAATGGGGCTTTCCCGCCTGTCCAACATACAACTATCTGACATCCAATTTACCAAGCATCTTAATATGCCCTTTTCAGACACACTTTTATTTTCATAACCTGTTTTTCTGACAAGTGAAATTCAGTTGCTACAAAGGTTTGTAATTATTGGTTCATTTTCACTAAAAATAAATCAGTTTCGTGTATACTGGCTACTAAATATTGAAATAATTGATAGTGGGGATAGTAACGTTGGGAAGCTGCTTATTTAAACAATAAATTGTGGTTATTTTTTGTGTATCCGAAAGTTTTATGCTTAACCTATATATCTTAGTTAGGTTTTAAAGTTCCAAAGTTTTCATTAAATGTTTTTATTGAATTTTGATGGAATGGTCCTTTTTTACTTACCTTTGACCCCCTCACATGGAATGTCTATTTGATGGCCCTGAGTATTAATTGGTTATCGTGTTATTTGTGTATTAAAACAAGATTCTCACCATTTTTTATTATCCTAAAATGATTAATGTACTATGCCAATCACAGCACTTAAGTTTAGGTCTCAAAAGGTTTTATACATTCTATTCTATTTTAAGCAGATAACATGTTTCTTGAAAAATAGGTAAACAAACCATTTTTAAAAAGATTGATAGATCTTTTCTCTAAATTTATCTTACTGGATGATTAAAATAAAGGAAAAAAAAATATCTCAAATTTTTGCTCATAATAGGCACAAAATCACTGCATAACAAAAACTGTAAACACAGTAAGTCTGCAAGGTGAGGCTCACCTTTCGGATGTAAACATGCAAATATCTTGACAACGAAAAAGAGTTACATGGTCAAATTCTCAAGGTCATCATATTTTTGCATGGTCTTTCAAGTGAAACAATAAAAAAATTAGCTGCACTGTCCCCTTAAGGATACTGTAACCGATAAACGTGTCTTATTTGAATCACTGTAAATCTCTTTCTTTTCTCAAAAATTAAACTATACCAGATAAATTAGTTATAAATAACCTATTTGATTCAAATATTAATTTTCGTAAAAAAGTTCCCACTTTTGAGAAAATAAACCTCAAATTCAGGCAACCTTTTTTTGATATCTATACTTTTGATCCCTCCTGTGGCCAATGTGAAATATGAAACTGGTTGAAATTTACATTTTCTTAATCGACAGGTGCTGCTCTAAGGTAGTGTACTACAAATTTTGAAGTAAGGCTTATGTTTCTGAAATATATGGGTTTTAGTAAACGCTTCCAAAAAACATGATTTTCGGTTTATTATTTTAACTTTGACTCATCATAACTTTTTTTCTAAGGAAAAGATGAAAAATTTGTAGTACGTGACTGTGCGGAATTTGTTTGTGAATAAATTTTAGTCAATTTCAGGTTGAACTCGGCTCGAGTGAGGGAGAAAAGTAAAGGGCATTTTGTCAAAAAACGTTATGGAGAAAAAGTAATATAGAGTTTCTTCACGTGAAAGTAAAACTTTATAAGTTTTGTTGAAACTTTTTCTTTTAAAAAATTGAAAAGAGAAGTAAATAATTAACTCTTCATTGTAGAAGCTTTTTTGAATAGCAATAAAAAAGTGCGATGTAATATGTGAAATATCTCTTATCAGATTTTTTAAACATTAATCAATGCGAAGAAGAGTTTTTATACAAATCGGTATAAAAACATTTGATTTTTTTATTCAGAAAATAAAACTTTTTAATTTTATTTGGCAAATAGAGGAAGTTCCAAGTAGTATTTATGAAAAATAATTATACCGTTAAAAAGAGAACTTTTTTCACTACCCAACAATATGAAAATCCCAAAATTTCATAAATTTGTCAAATTTTTCGGTTACAGTATCCTTAACCTCAAGATATCATAACATTCACTCTTTTTGGCAGCATCACTGATTGTCTATTCATTTTCAAACATTTCCCCTAACTGGATTTTTTGCTTATTCAGTTTGGGTGAGATAATTGTCGCAGAGTCAATCTTTGGATTAGGTCTTTATTTTTATTTTATCAAGTATTGTTTTTCAACACTATTATATCACTATTTTAAAAACAGATAACAGATCTTTGCAAACTCTAGGTAGCTAGCTGGATTTAATGAACAGTGACTTGAAATAGCAGGAAAAAATGTGCAACCAAATGTGGTCTGTGGAAAAGCGTCTGTAAACAATTTTAAGAATTTTATCAAGTTTAATCTTATGACAAATACTTTGACTTTTTTCCTAGACATTTATCCATTTTTCTAGAAAAACATAAACTCTTTAGAACCTTCCATTTCCAGAAAATTAAAATTACTGATTTTCTACATATCAGTCACAGAAAAGTGCTAAAAATCAATGTTTAGCAATAGATTCAGTCTTACTAACATCAATATTCTGAATCTGCATAAAGTTTCAATTTGATATATAATATTTCTGATCTCCAAACTGAGCCCATGTTGCTCAAAAAAACCAATCAGCTCATGGACTATAGGAAGAGTTTTATTGAGTGAATGTTATCATCAAGAAGAGGTACTAAGTTATGTTTATTTGATGCACAATCAACTTTTTCCTTTCAATCAATGATATACATGCATAAATATCATACTATAGATTTCTACCTTTGTATCTTTTGTTAGCGAGCGAAGTGAAGCCTAAAAGTCACATGATCTGCCGTCAAGATCTATAGATAACAAAATGAACTGGATAGATGACTTGGTAAACAGCCAATACAAAATGTAAACAAAAGCCACATGATTTGCCGTCGAGATCATGGCAGCCTTTTCACTTAGTATTTTTGGAAGGCATTGGTGTCTGATATTGAGAAATGGTGCTATAAGAGAATTTATTCCTGCACTTCTTTGTAAATCCATGTCTAGAAGTTTGAAAACAATGCATTGCTAACAATAAACATTCTTTTTTAGCTGAAGAGTTTTTGGCTTGTTCACTTTTTCAGTGGAGGAAATTTTATTTACTAAGCTCGGAGATACAGAGAGAAAATACGAGATATTACATCATTTGCCTATTATATTTCCATGTTGACTCGGGAAAATAATAATAACAAATTGGAAAAAAAAGAAAGCTTGTTAACCTCCCGCAATAAGCCTGCACTTAACAGAACAATGACGTCGGCACCACTATTTTTATTTTAGCATGATGTAATTTTCCTTAGAGGCTTTATATTTTTCTTGCTATTTAAAATTTTGCTTAAGTTCTAAAATTTCATTTTAACATGCATATGCTGCCAGAGTGGAGCAAAAGCTCTTCATTTTAAACACTTAGTTGTTTTTTCCCATGGAATTACTATCATTATTATTATTATTTATTTATTTATTCATTTATTCATTTATTCATTCATTTGCTAAGATTAGTCCATACCTTTTATTATTTTTACTCCCTCTACTCTTACTTACCTCAGCATTTTCTTGTCTTATCACGCTCGCTTTTCTAGGTTTTTGCCTCTCTTGTTTTATTAGTTTTTTTAGTCCCTTTGTGTTGTTCTAGATTTTCGCTTGATTAAGTATATATCATTTTGTATTTTTAATTGCTAGCAAAATCAGCTAATTTGATTGGCTAGAATTGTATTTTATTTAATTGTACTGTGACAATTATTTAGGTCGATTTTTTTAGTCTGTTTGATTACTTGAAAATGTCAACAGTAGTTGGCGAAGCATGTCTTAAATACGTAATATTTTCTAACCTACAACTTAACATTAATATGGTTTTACGTTGCACAAATGTAATTTCTTATTGCTATTGATAGTCTGGCTTGGTCTGGTAGTCTGGCTTAATCTGAGGTTTGATTTGAATGTAGTTGATCAATCAATCTGTTGTTTGCATGATGGTTCCATGATGGTGTTTCAGATACTACCAAGTGTTTCACTGAAAAATCTTCAAATTTAAAGACTTGTGTATGTGCATCTGCTTTCATGCTCTTGACTGAATCCAAGAAGTATTACAACATTCAATGGTGTTATCAATATAAGAACTTCTGATGATTAATTCGTTTGTATATGGAAAATCTTTGCTTTTCATCTTTGTAATCAATGAAAATGTAGTCAACGAAAATGTCCTGATAAATGCCAAATGTAGATTAATTTTAGGCATGCCCCAAATGATGTGATATTAGTGATCATCCATTGATAAATTCAATTTTTAATTAATTATTTTTATGGCTCATTATTTAATTCCAAAATTTTATTTGTGTTTTTGATAATTTGAATAATATTTGTGAAAAGCTTTCTGATTTTTAAATGTGCATTTATTAATGTCAATCAACATGAATTGATTCATGATTTTAAGGATATTCCAAACTCATTGTGTGAATGTTGCATAAGATGATCTGTCTAGAGTTCAATAAAAATTAGTCAACTTGCTTTGCTAATATTTTGATATTGTATAGTTTTATACAATTTATTTCTTAGGAATTTCTTTCTTTTTTTTCTCTTTATCATGGCCTGTCTCAAGTATTAATAGGCTTTTTTTTTCCTTTCTAATGGATATTTTTTATGGAATATACGCTTATGTTTTATCAATCATTTATTTAAAGAATGTCCTTTTGAATTCAAACACACATGCAATGTTTATTGTATTTTTATGGAAGTGTTTTACTATGCACAAGTATGTTGATATAACATGCTATTCTCATCAAATTAAAACAATACGTCACTAACTTCGAGAGGTTACCTGTACGAAACTGTGGCTGGTTTTAGAGGAAACTTAATATTTTTTTTTCTGTCACACTACCACACTGCATAAATCAATTTTTTGTCAGATATACAAACTAGAAATTGATTTAATATCTGGCATCATACATGCCAATTTTTCTAGCCACAATCTTTTTCACTTATGTTTGGACCAGTCATTTTAACAATTAAAAACAAACTCTGGATGCATAACAGGAGGTTGGTATTCTGTTTGAACAATTTTAGTGGCAATGATTATCATTCTAATTATATTAATTTCCTCTGAGCTAACTTATTGTATAAACGTTATAGGGTAGTTTTTGCAGACTGCTGTTAGGTTTCTTTGCTAATTAAGTAGAATTGAAGGTATTGAATGTTATCACATATCAGCAACAACGCAAAGATCATTTTGCACAGTTAGTCAATTTCTTTTTTGTGAAACTCCATTATTTGCCTTCAAATTGACATACTGTAATAGAAAATTTAAAGGTTTTTTTTTTAAATTCTATGAAAAAACAATCGTTACGACCATATACTTCAATCTTAGTTGGAGATTTTTGTATATTTTAATACCTTTTAAAGGAGATCTATTTTATTAAATTCTGGGAAGTTTGGGAGACTTAAAATTGGCAAGTACTATAATTGGTTAAATGTGTTGATTCATGTGACCTGAAAATTGGAGTCACCTTCTTAATACTCAATTTCTTGGGAAAGAACCTATGTTTAAACGAAAAATTGAAGATATTGTCAATGGTTTCATTAATTTGTAATAGCTGTCTTTCAACAGTGCTGGCTTTATGCCATCAAATTGAAGACTTCAGTAAAATAAGATGCATTTCATAAGTAAGAAAAATTACAAAATTTAGGAAATAAATCAAAGGTTCCTTCAGTTTCTATGACATTTTTATAACAAAATCTGTTTAAACCGAAATCTTACTATGGCTGTTTTATTTTCCAGGCATTAAAGAATGTACATTAGAAGATGAAAATTGTTTTTGTACAAATGGGAATGCTGACGATAGCATTTGCGAATGTAAAGAGAACTTTTACGCTCATGACAATGCTTGTTATGGTAATCTTTATTTATTGCATCTTTATACTATTTTGTTGTTTCAAATTTTGACACAAATACAGTTTGGCTTAGTAAGCAAGTAAGCGTTATCTGTTTTGCTTTAGTAAAATAGGAAATAATTATATGAGTTCATACTAGAAATTTAGATTTCCTTATTTAAAGAATTATTCTTTTGAATTTTATTTGCTAAGTGTTTGTTCTAAATTTGAGTTTCTCTCATCTTGTGTCGTCTCTGTGTTAGGAAATATTTTTAAATATGCCACAACTTTATACAGTCTTTTTACTGTTTTTGTGAAACTAAGTTTCAATCTTTGTAAGGTTTGATTTTTATATATCTATCTATATCTACTTCTGTGTGGAGACATCGAACTTAACACTGGTCCTGTAGACTATTGGTCATTTTCTAAGAAACGTGGTCTTCATTTTCTCCCTATAAGTATCAACAGTCTTCCGCAAAAAATTGATGAAATAAGACATATAGCTGAAAAATCAAATGCTTCAGTTATAGGTATAAGCAAATCTAAATTAGATAAATCAGTATCTGACAATGAAGACAAAATAGATGGATATGGCCTTTTAAGAAAAGACAGAGATAGAAAGGGTGGTGGTGTGGCTTGCTATATAAGGAATGATCTGTGTTACAACCAAAAATTCTGTTTCTCATCAAACCTAGAACTCATCATGTTTGACATCCTTCCAAAAACCAAACCCATAACGGTCGTGATAGTTTACAGGCCTCCCAATCAAAACTCTTTTCTCTTTTGTAGCTTCAGATTAGAAAGGAATGAACTTTTTGTGCTTGGTGATATGAACAGAAATTTGCTCAAAAATGACAAATATATTTTTGACTTTAGCAAAAAAACCTGCTTCAATCATGTGACATAAACAGCTATTTGGAAAATTATAGAGAATATTGAGTTCCCCATGGTTTTAAACAACTAATATGCCCACCCACTCGTATAGCAAGTCACACAACAACTCTTTTGGATCATATTCTTGTTTCTGATATGAATGTAGTTTCTCAAAATGGTGTCATAGACGTGGGAATCTCTGACCATCAAATGGTTTACTGTACTAGAAAACATGTGACACTCAAATCTAATCAGCACAAGTCTGTTAGCACTCGCTCCTTAAAAAACTATGATAAAAACTTGTGTGTAAATGCACTGTCTAGAGTAAACTTTCCAAATTATGAAACGTTTGAGTGCATAAACATAGTCTATGACGATTTTCTGAATAGACTAACTAAAGTTTTGAATGAAGTTGCCCCCCTGAAGGAAATAAGATTAAGAAATAATCAAGGAGAATGGTTTGATTCGGAGGTTGCAGAGAGTATCAATAAAAGGGATAATCATTGCAAAAAGATGAAACCCAACAGCATACAAATCAATTTTGAATTATTTCGAGAGGTAAGGAATGAAACTAAAATCTTGATTCGAAGTAAGAAACAGTCATTTTTTAAAAGCAAGCTTCAAAGTAATGTTGGGAAGCCCAAAGAAATTTATAAAGCTCTTAGAGAAATAGGACTCGCAGGGCTATATCCCGAAGTTATTTGGGGATGCCTGTTCATCATGTATTTTCCATTGAATGTTTGCTCTAAGCTTTTAAGATTGATTAAATATCCTTGAAAAATCATTCTTGAGGGGTTTTTATTCCTTCAATACTATTTTCAAGGGCCTAAAAAGGCATTTTTCTCATTTTTTTGCCATATATATTGAGCTTTTGGGGACAATTTTTTGGGCGCCCATACCTGTCCACCGGCCTCATTTTTGCTCTGGATACTGCCCTGACTGGAAAATAAAAAGGGTAGTAATTCTTCAAAAACTGCTTTCGAAAATAAATGGTATTATTTGCTTTGAAGCGAAAGACAATGCAGAAAGCTTTCAAGATTTTTTTTCAAGTCTAGCAAGTTTCCTATTAAAAAAGCTCCTTTCTAGACTAGGTAGATTTACAATAGAAAACTTAGCTTCTTTTGCCAGTCCAATTTTCAGCTTGCTTTAATTTAACTCATGTAAGTGAAGAAGAGGTGGGGAAAAGATATAAATATTAATAAGGCTGCTGGTATTGATTCTATAAATGGGAAATTTTTGAATGATGGTGCATCAGGTCTTCAGAAGCCAATCAAGTCTCTTTGCAACCTCTCAATCAAATTGTCTTGTGTACCTGAAAAATGTAAAATTGTGAAAGTGAAACCTTTCTTCAAAAAAAGCTCAAAAACCGATCCGAAAAATTATCGACCTGTTTCTGTTTTGCCATTGGTTTCGAAAGTGTTTGAAAAAATTGTCCATGACCAAACACAAAAATTGTTAGATGATTTTAAACTACTATATAAATTTCAATCTGGATTCAGGGATTCACACGCTACTGACACCTGTCTGACGTATTTAAATGATCTTGTTTTAAATTGTTTTGAAAAGGGTATGGCGACAGGGATGATACTTATTGACCTCCAAAAAGCCTTCGATACTATTGACCGTGAACTCCTGTTAAAAAAGCTTGGTGCTTTCAAAATCTCCTTTGACAGAGAGTTTTCGTATTTAGGTGATTTAAAATGTGAAGTCCCTTAAGGTTCAATATTAGGCCCTTTTCTCTTCCTAATCTACTCCAATGACATGCCAAGGTGTATTATTAAATGTACTTTACTCTTATACGCTGATGATTCGTGCCTTATTTTTCAGAACAAGAGCGTATCAGAAATTGAATCTACTTTAAATAAAGAATTTTTTGATCTATGTGACTGGTTTTTAGATAACAAACTTAGCATTCATTTTGGTCAAAACAAAACAAAGTCGATCCTTTTCTGTAGAAAAAAAAAAAAAAAAAATGCTGAAGAAAATTTGAATATTTGTTACAAACATTTGGAGATTCATCAACACAGCAAAGTTACCTATCTAGGTTGTATCCTAGACGAATGCCTTAGTGGTGAAGCCATGGCACTCCACATTTTAAAGAAAATAAATTGCCAACTGGCTTTTTTTTCATCGCAAAAAAAAGTTCCTTACACCGTATTTAAAAAGGCTTCTCTGTAATGCCTTAATACAACCTTTTTTTGATTATGCTTGCATAAGTTGGTATCCAAATTTAAATAAATGTTTACATACACAATTGCAGACTGCCCAAAATAAATGTATTACATTCTGCTTGCAACTAGGTCTTAGATCCCATATTAGTAGTACTGACATTTCGAAAATCAACTGGTTTCCTGTCAGTGAGTGCTTCCTCCAGGTTATAAATACAAATATTTATAAAACATTACTTTATAAAATATTTCAAATAGGTTTTTGTATTATTATTATTATTATTATTATTATTATTATTATTATTATTAATCTATTTATTTATTCATTCATTTCTTTTTGTTTTTTATTTGCATTTCCTGACATTGTTTTCTTCGTTTTTGGTAATTCTCTTTTTGTAATGTTAACCCTTTCCTGCATATAGGAGGGACCACAATGGAAATCTAGCCTAATTGGCCTGTTTTGTGTCATCCCTGTCACCATACCCATATTATTTACTTTATTTATTTATTTCAAAGCTTTTGATTGTAAATAATTTTTGATTTTTTTCCTATTGTTAGTCTTTTTTTTAACTTTTTTTTTGTTTTGTTTTAATTTACTTGCTTTTAATTGTAATTTATGATGGTGTCGAAATACACTTACTTACTTGCATACTTACTTACGTACTTACTTACTTACTTACTTACTAATATAGAACTGATTGCAGGTTTACCGGAGCCATCTGAATTTGCATCATTATCAGAGCCAATAAAATTTTTAAAGAATAATACGATTAAAAACTCGTGAAATTTCTTAATATATCCCATATATATTCATTTTCATTTTTAACTTTTTTTAAAAGCATATCCGTTTTGACCCGGTAAGGTCGGATTTTTGGATTCGTATTTACATTTGCAGCATTATCGGAGCCGACTGAATATACCAATTAATATATCAACTTTAAGACAAAACTATTTTAATTAGCCTTATATATTTTTAGAAAAAGTCTGTTAATGTCATAACTTTGCAAGGACGTTAACTGGACCCGGTAAGTACGGTTTTTCAGAATGCGTAAACTTACCAGCCGCATTACCGGAGCCAATTGAATTATTTTCTATTGTAACTATGTATTTATATAGTATACAGTGAATATGGAGTTTTCGAGTGTTGTAATTTAACCACCAAATCGTAGGAATAATGAAATAAAAAAGACGTGGTGCTTTCTGTTTTGTTTTACCTAGGATTGAAATAGACAAAATCTTCCATTTAGTAAGCACATGACCTCTTTTTGATTTCCTATGGACAGTCAATGGACGTCCAGAAACCGTCTTTAGGGCGTCCAAAAGACTTGCACCCTCTGGATCATTATCTTACTAGAAATTGATAAGTTTGATAGCCTTTGAAAAATTGCGTTGTTATTATAAGCGAAATAAAAAGGAGTTCAGAGTTTTATCTTAGGGCTTTGCATTGATTGCTCTATTCGAGTCTGAAAATTAGTTGTTTTCTTTCTAAAAGTTTTCACTTATCCTGGCTAGAATCCTAATAATTCTGTTAAGTTATAACCAAATATATTTAAGGCTAGAATGATACATCCTAGAAATAACTTATTTTCAGGATATTCTCAGTTACTTGGCAACTATTTTTCTGATGCATGATTTGGTGTACAGTTAGTTTGCCACTGGAAGTTTTGCCGCCAGAAGTGTTTTAACCATAATTTTCTGCCAGTAAATTGGCCACTAACAAAATTATATGGTTGATATTTTCGCCAATGCAAATTTTGCCACTCGATATATTATTATAGCTAAAATTAGTTCATATTTGGCAAAGTTTTGGCGTTATAAAAACATTTTATGAATTAATATAGTTCTTGAAAAGTCAGATAAATTCTCAATTATTGGGTTATGAAATGGGGCTTTATCTAAAGCTTTTTTTTTCTACAGTAAGACTAGCTTTAGTCCATTGTCAGAGCCCCAAGCAGCATTTGCATTTAGTTCAGAAATAAGAAAAACTGGAAATCAGAAGTTCGGAAGATTTTGAAGAATGGAAATTTTCGGGTTCGAATCTTACCAAGAAGAGCCTGTATAAAGTATGAACATGGATGTGTGAAGGATTAGTCTCTTGTGTACACATAGTTCTCTACAACTTTGAGATTCAAAATATGAAATCAGCCAGAAATGAATCAATAAATTGCTATTACAGTGGAATCTCTATTAGCGGGCTCTAATACTGGAACCTCTAATAGCACCGAAGGCTAGTGGCCGCTGCTTTAGAGGTGAATGTTATGCTGAGGTTTTAATACGCCATATTTTTTATTGCTGGGACGTTCTTTACTGAATGTCCGTTGTGCAGAGGTAGCCGTTATTAAAGCCTCAAATGTATATATGAAAAGGTATGAACCACTAACAGGAATAAAGGAAAAAGGAAATAGAATCTTGTAACTTTAAAGGCATTTGTACTCAAAACACTTTAGTCATACAATAAGTAATTTATACAATGACAAAAATTGCATGTAAGTTGAAGCCACCCCGGGAAAAAGCGCTACAAATTTTCTGGCACAACATACTATGTCTACAACCATGTTGCAATTTGTAAGGGAAAACTCAAGATAATTTAATAAATACAACGGTTTATCTTACCTACATTCTAAAAATTATGATGGTGGCAAAATATGACAGTGGCAAAATTACTTGTGGCAAAACTACAGTGGCAGAAGTTCTGATGGCAAAACTTCTAATGGCAAACTTTCCGCAATTCACATTATTTCTACGATGTTTTGTGGCGAGGTATGTGAGTTGCTTGCTTGAGTAGCAACTTGAGTGGTCAACAGATCTTTTATGCAAAAAAAGGTAGGTATAATTCCTAAAAGCAAATAGTCTCTACAGATAATCTGTAATCTTTTATCTACCATTTAAAGAAGTGGCTCAAAATTATTTGCCACGCAAAATAACCTTTATGGCCCAGTAAAATCAAACGTATATTTTACCAGCTTTTTACCCGCCATTACGAATACCATTGGCCGATCACTTGTGATGAAATTTTTTTAATTTGTTTAATTATATTTATTTTATTTTTATTTTATTTTATAAACTGTTAATCAATTTTATCCTCTCCTGGGTTGGTATATTCAATATTATGAGCTAAATCGAAATAGTGCTGATTCCATTGTAAATTCGCTCATATTTTCACTAAAGTTTACACAGTTAGAATAATCTAATTAGAAAATATACCAGGAATTCTATAGTTCATATTGCCTCGGCTAGAAATGAGGTCTTCACGTCGCAATTACGCCATTTTTGTATGAAAGCTATTTTAGGTGAGAGCATTTGAAGCCCCTCCTCTTTTCTCAATAAACATAAATGCTATCACATGTAACTTTGTGGGGTAATAGTCGGCTGTATGAATAGCTAAAATCATGCAGAAGTCCTGACGTTATCAAAACAAATGGGACTACAATCCTGGGCAAAAATTTGTGGCAGTAATGTTCTAAATACACCCTTGAAAATAGGGGGAGGGGAGATTTCGAAATTCCAAGATTGTAGAAAAAAATAAGTGCCATGGTAGAACAACGTGTGAACTTTAAAAAAATACCATAGTTGGCGTCATCACCTTCCACATAAAGTGATGACATCATCAAAAATCACTGTACTTGGATGACTTGCATATGCACAATGGCAAAAAATTAAAATTTGATGACTTCATCAAAAAGTGTCCAAAATTGCTCCATGATACTTTGTTATTAGGCTGAAAAAGCAAGATTCAAAGCAAGAATTTTAAAAAATATTGATTTTCACTGTATTTGTTGGTACATAAAAACAACAAAATTTGGTTATACTATGCTTCAGAAACATGCGCACTACTTTGGTTCTTTGAGAGGTACGAACCTGAAACTTGGCTGAAAGGTTCACAACTAAATTCTACTGAAAGTCAAAAAGTTGCAAGGCCCATGGCCTTGCAGGTTTTTTTGCTACAAAAATAGCTCGATAGGGGGGGGGGGTAAAATTACCTCTCCCTTCACCCATAATTTTACCCCTCCGTTATGCCTATTCAGCTCCAATAAACAAAATTAAAGAAAAAGCCTTTTTTTTGATATTTCAAAAACATTATGCAGTTTTTGTGATTTCTACGGGATAATACATCGTACAGTTTTGTCAACGTCACCTCAGAAACGTTGCAAACAAGTGCAACTCACTAATGTAATTATGATAAGCGACATGAACATAGATTTTCTCTTTTAGTATATCTCTTTTTCATCTGTTGATGATTGTGAGCGCAAACCTATGCCTCAACCCATTATTGAGACATATGCACAAACATCCAAATTAAGGTATCAAGGTTATCTTATCTATGATTCATTCTCTACATGGTATTTGATAGACAATTTACGCTTTTACACAATTAATTTTTGTCACTGATGGAAAACGTGTATGGCTTAAAATACTTAATAAGCGAGATGTCTTTTGTGTGTTTCTTGGAGCTTTAGCAAAATCCTTGTGAAGAATTAAGGCTGCCTGTAAAGTAAGTAAGATTTGTTTGATCATACTAAGGTGACTAGGTTAAAACACCTGCAAGCTAAAGCTTTAGTTCTGATTTAGTCCAACTTAATTACTCTTACCGACTTGTGGTCCTAACAGCATGTGCTTTCAACCATTTGTTGCATATAAATTGAATACCGACTGTAAATCAAAATGTTGTTAAATTCGTTAGAAAAAAGACTGGGGGATTGCACTTGGAAGTCCTGAATGGCAGGTGAGAGCAAAAATGATAATATTTGGATAAAATGGAAAAGGAAAGGAAACAACCAAATCAGCCATGAACGTAGTTTTGTATGACTATTAATAAATTTGTATTTTGGACAATTCTTGAAAAGAAAACTTACAGTGTTCTACTGTGGTGTTCTACTGTTTTGGTGTTCTACTGTTCTACTTTTCTACTGTTCTGGCGTTCTACTGTTTTGATGTCCTACTTTTCTCTTGTTCTACTGTTTTACTGTTCTACTCTTGTACTGTCTTATGGTGTTCTAATGTTCTAATGTCCTGCTGTTCTGCTGTTCCACTGTTCTGCTGTTCTCTGTTCTGTGGTTCTACTGTTTTACTGTTCTAATATTCAGGTGTTCTACTGTTTTTGTATATTTTAAAGTTCTGGTGTTGTAATGTTCTACTGTTCTGCTGTTCTACTGTTCTAGTGTTTTACTTTTCTGTTGTTCTACTGTTCTTGTGTTCTACTATTCTCGTGTTCTACTATTCTACTGTTCTGGTGTTTTACTGTTCTATTATACTATTGTTCTACAATTCTACTGTTATAACTGTTATGGTGTTCTACTGTTCCACTGTTCCGGTGTTCCAGTGTTCTGGTGCTCTACTGTTCTACCCTTCTCCAGTTCAACTATTCTGCTGTCCTGCTGTTCTACTATTCTGGTGTTCTTCAGTTCTGGTGCTCTACTGTTCTATGGTTCTACTGTTCTGGTGTTCTACTGTTCTACTGTTCTGGTGTTTTACTGTTCTATTGTTCTACTGTTTTCCAGTTCTACTGTTCTCCTGTTCTACTGATACAGCATAACAGTAGAACAGTAGAACAGTATTATACAGGAAGAGAAATACAATTACCTCCATCCTAATTACTGCTACATTCGAGGAAATAAACGTGACTCTTATCATATCAGACAATCAGCTAGATTAGGTCAATAAATAGAAACAACAAACATGAGTAAAAATCAAATGTATTTTATGCCTTTCACTAAACTTTAGAATTTCGTGACGTTCTTTGTAACATAATCACTGAAGATTATTTTACTGCCCTCTGATATCTTCAATTTTTGTAAATCGTTTATTGCAGCTTCCCACCCTTAAATGATTTTTTAAATTAACCCAATGTCTTGGACATAAACCAATGCAAGAGCTTATATTATAAGGACAAAATAATATTTTCAAGTAATGCGGCATCACTGGAGCCAGATACTTAAATGTTAGATTTAATCTTGAGAATTGAGTGTAATATAGTAAATCACATTAGGCTAGAACTATGCCACATTACCGGGGCCATGTTTTTAAACCTTAAATATCTTATAATACATTTAAAATGAATCGAATATCTGTAACTTTTAAAGTATTTTTTCTCTTGTCAAACCCAATCAGTTAAATTGGAAATGACAACGAGCGTGGTAATAGGTAGCAACCAAAAAAGATAAGAACCCATTCAATTGCACTTTAATGCTTATCACCGAATACTGACATATCTTGATGCTCTTTGCCACATCATCAATGAAGAATATTTCCCTGCAGTCTAATATCTTAAAGTTTTGTAAATCATTCATAGCATTTGCCAAATTTAAATGGTTTCTTTCAATAAATCAAGTGTTTTGTGCATTAACTATGGCAAGCATTCAGTAGCATAATTCAATGCCTATTCAGTGGTTCAATTCAACCATTATTCAATGATTCAATGCATATTCAATGGTTAAATCATTCAGCAATTCAATGCATATTCAATCTTTCTGTTCAGTAGTAAGCCAATTGTAATTTCAACGGCACTTCAAGCAATTAATTCAATCATTCAATGAAGTTCAACCATTCAATGACAATTCAACCATTCAACAGCTATTCAATCATTCAATGAAAAATTCAATCATTCAATGAAATATTCAATCATTCGATGAAATATTCAATCATTCAATGACAATTCAACCATTATGTATTATTCAACCATTCAAAGGCGAATTATTTGACTATTCTTATTTGATAGTCCAACTTTAATCATTCGTTTGGAAATTTTAAGTTTGTGTTTCTAGCTGAATAAATCTTGACGCAATGACATGCAGTAC
The DNA here is from genome assembly GCA_025330745.1 of Cladonema radiatum. NCBI lineage: Eukaryota > Metazoa > Cnidaria > Hydrozoa > Anthoathecata > Cladonematidae > Cladonema > Cladonema radiatum. The sequence continues at coordinate 1,495 of JANSTP010289809.1, read as the reverse complement.
TAAAAAATGACAAAACATGCTCAACATAGCATTTCTAGTCACAAAAACCACTGTTGTTACACCTGTTTTACACCCCTTTCTTAGTGGCCCGGTGTGGTGCTGAAAACTTAATGAAAATGGATGAAAATTGGCACAATGGTAAAACAACATGTGAACTTTAAAAAAATACCAAAGTTGACGTCATCACCTTCGACAAAAAGTGATGACATCATCACATATCATGGTAGTTGGAAACTTCAGGCATGTCCGATGGCGCAACCTCGTTTCCAGGGCTTCTTTCCTTGTGCCGCAGAGAAGAAGCCCTGGGAACAAGGTTGCCGATGGCGAAAAATCACAATTTGATGACGTCATCAAAAATTGTCTAAAAGTGGTCCTTGATACTTAGTTAGTGATGAAACAACCAAATTAGGCCAAAAAACTAAGATTCAAAGCAAGAATTTTGAGAAACATTGAAGTTTCCTTTATTTTTGGTCAAAAAACAGCAAAATTTGGTTATGCCGTGGTTTGGAAACATGGGCACTACTTTGGTTTTTCGAGGAGTATGGACTTGAAACTTGGCCAAAATGTTCGTAACTAAATTATACTGAAATTCCAAAAGTTGCAAGGCCTACGGCCTTGCTGTTTTTTCGCTATAAAAAATAGTTTGACAGGTAATTTTACCCCCCCCCCGCCACCCGAAATAGGGTTAACTGAACTAGACTTGAGTCTGGAGAAGTTTCTATATTCTGAAAACAAACAGATTATATGAATTTGAGAGGCTTTTTTGTGGTCTAAAAATGATTTCATTATGTAATACTTTCAAGTAGGTTCTGTTCCTTGATCTTCCTTCATTCGATAGTTACTTAGTCAAAAATGAAAAAATGCATCCCAAAACATCCACAATCTCCTTAACCGACACATCATGGCAGTAGGATAACTGGAGTTTCTCTTAGTTTTGCCCTGTAAGGTGATTGTCAAAGGTAATGCAGTTTCACATTGCTGTCTATTCGAAAACTTTATGCATAAAACCAATTTCTATGGCCTGAAAGTTTCATTAAGGTAAGGTAAGGTAAGGTAAGGTAACAGTAAGGTTGGGTGTGATTTTCATGAGTAGTGAAATCTCCCTCCCTCCCCACCTCTGGCTCTTGATTCTCAAAAAGCCCTGCATAAATAGCGTTCATGATCAACAAATTATAGGAAAACCTGGTAAAACATAAAATACAATTAACAGAAACCCTAAGTTTCCCGCCTTAGGCCATGTCAAAGTCATCAAAACCTCAGAAAAGTGCCCTTTTTCTTAAGTAATGATGTAAATTGCCCATACTCAGGTGCTATATTTTTTTAAAGATTAACGCTACGGTAGGTAGTTCTTTTAGTGGTCCAAGCTTCTTTTCACTTGACTCTATTCAATCACATTCGGACACCCTCCATCTCGGATTCTTTATACGGAAATAAAGGCAGGTTGAATGATTAACACCGACTAAATAGCGGTTGAATGAGTATCGACGAAAATTTC
>JANSTP010289698.1:0-18227 GCA_025330745.1 Cladonema radiatum | reverse complement strand
GTCTTTTGTATTGACGATGTTTATAGGGGCTCTTTAGATTGTATTTTTTCATTTAGTAGTCCCTGTCAAATATGTAATTATTTGACGAATTGAAGATAATAATACTAAACCAGAGACATTGCAAATATTACATTGAAAAGATTTGTCATTTCTGCAACTAATTTTGGAAAAATCGAGCTAGGCTATTCAGAAACACAAACAATGTCCAAATACAAAGGAAACTGGGATATAACCGAAACAAATTTCTTCTGGAATATTCAGAAAACAAATTTTAAGCATGCCAAATCTTATAAACAAAAGCAGAAAATAATCAAAAGCATGAAATAAAAATAAATAGGTAAGAGAACAAACAGGAGTCTGGTAACTACCTTGTTTCGATTCATGATAAGTTGAACAATACACCTCATATTTTCATGATAATTCTTCACTGATATCACCCTATAAAACGGAACACATATAATTTGTGAAAGAAATTATGCAGATGAACAAATAGGGGAAGTTTCATATATCCTAATACACGCAAAATGTGCTTAGCAAAATTTGGTCCTAGATAATAGAGAGTGTGAATAAAAGATGCAGAGGGTGTACAAATAAAAAGTTGGTTGTTGGGCTGTACCTAACTCTACTAAATGTAGGTGAAAATAATTGATAAATTTTACAACTAATGTACCTTTCCCTAAGCGGCAAAAAAGCTCAAAAAATTATATGCTATTTTGATACAAGAGAACTTTCTAACAAGAAACTTCTTTTAATAACCCTTGCAATAACTCTTTTCTTAATTATAATAAAATAAAAGAATATAATAAAAAAATAAAGAATTTTTTTTTCTTAGCAACTGTATGTACGAAAGGAAAATAAAGACCTCGTGATGTTGGCAGCATCCTCATCATCAGGAGTTGTTGTCTTCTTATTACAAAGAATGATCACTGCATCCGCTTGTCGCATCTAATCAGACAGATTAAAGGGATCACAAAGTGAAAATACAACTTAAGCTCATATGAAAGAACTTAAAAAACTATGAACACCGCTTTTTATCTCATCTCAATCAGACTTTTCGTTCTCTAGTTATTTGTGTTTAAAGATTCGCTCCTAAGGGAATTCCCCCAAAAAGGGCCAAAAATTTGTGATGTCATCATGGAGTTTGAAAAATTACCTGAATATTGAAAGCCACATATCTCAGGTTATAATGATATTTTATAAATGACCTTTCTCACATAGATAGTGTATATAAATTAGAACTCATCCTTGCCAAAATAATTTCATGGTCACTCGCCCCAGGCCCCTTTTTGTTTTCACATCTTGCTTAATATCTGGCCATGGACTTCTATTTTCACCAATCAAATGATATTTTTGACATCGAAATACTTCAAAGGCGTGCATAAATACTAAATTATTTTTAGAAAATTTTTTTAGGAAGGCTGTAAATTAAGGGAAGTGTGTTTTCTGAAAAGGGCCAGGGGCTAGTGACGGAAAGATCATCTTAAACAAATTTTATGAAGAATGAATACTACAAATTCATATTACTTATGAGAAAGATTTCATTCAAAAATTATGATTAAAACCTGAGATATTTAACTCTAAATATTGGGGCATTTTCTGTGACTCCTTGATGACATCACAAATTCTTGTCAATCTTAGGGAAATTCCCTTAGGAACAAATCTTTAAACACAAATAACTTGAGAACGAAAAGTCGGATTGAAATGAAATAAAAAGCGGTGCTCATCATTTTCTAAGCTCTTTCATCTGAGCCTAAGTTGTATTTTCACTTTGGGATCCCTTTAACTATTTGTTTATCACATAAAAGGAGTCAACAAATTTTAAGTGGTAAAAAAAGTGTAAATATTTTTGGAATCAAAAAAATATAAGAACAACCTTCAGTCATCCATTGTGAAAGTGAGTCAGATTATCAATTAGAAAAAACTTCAGATTAGATAGGTGAGAATTACTTTCTTCTGAAGTTCATTGAAGTATAATAGGCTAAACTATTACCATCAAGTAGTAATTATACTGGCAGTAGCTTTTGTTTGTTTACATTTTTGAATGAATGGAATTCCTCAATGGATCTTCTTTTTTGCAAATATCAAATAGCCATATCTCAAGAAAAAAAGCACTTTTTAATGAAAGTTTCAGAGAAAGTTCAAAATCCAAATATGTATCACATTGGCAACATAACTGACAATTAAAAATTCTCTTTTTTCTAGGTGATAAAATCTTTTTAAAGAAATATTTTATTGAAAAACAAGTTAAAAAAAGGAATACTGTGGTATGGTGATCTCGAGTTAACTTAATGTTGAATAGCCCTCCTTTCTAACTCTTATTGTGTTATTAAATAAAAATGTTTTCATCAATAAATAACAAACTATTCTAAGGATATTTACCTTCATTCGAGAGCAATCAGCTATACTGTAGATTGTGCCAACAAAATATGACGTCCGAGCGCCATGCCTTTTTAAAACTGCTTGTGTTGTTATGCTTGGAAATTTTCTATGGTTACAGAAAGTTACAAAAATACAAAGAGTAGTGCTTTATATCATTATCATCAACCAGTGTTTTCATTTGAACAAAAAGGAGGCAATTTCTCATTCATATTGTTCAAGGTTCTTGATTTTATTTTGACAAAGTAGAAAGCATTTTGCTAAAAGCAGGCAACTGTAAAAACCTATCGACACAGTAATACTCTATATAGATTTCTTTCATTCAAGACCAAAAACACTTATTTATGTATTATAGACAAGAATGACATATCCAGAGGTTTTTTTATTTTTTTATTTTATTTTATTTTATTTTATTTTTTTTTTTTGGGGGGGGTATACTTGTCCCATAATCATATCTAGTGAAAAGCAAAAAAATATATTCAAATTTCATTTGCAACTATCTTTTATGTATCTAAAACCTGCTAATTTCATCAATATTATCTTGGATTTTAGCCTTAAAGAGCATGGCTCAATAGGGGAATAACGTTCTGGGCATATAGGTTTATGACAAATAGCGTAACCAGAGGCTTTAACACTGTACGCTAAAAATGCTATAATTCATCAAATTCATTATGAATTTCAAGTATAACATCTTTTTTTAAAACGTCAAAGCTCCTAGTCATGCTATTTGTCATTATTCAATGGCTTTTTTACTACCTGTGTATAAATCTTTAGTGTTTTCTGGGATCCCATACCCGCTTACCCATAGCTAAACCCATCCAGATACCCCATACCCGCTTACCCATAGCTAAACCCATCCAGATACCCTAGAGATAAACAAAAAAAACTTACGGCGAAAGGAACACTATATTTGTATGATTGTCTCCTCGATCAGGGTGTAAAAAATCTTTGACAAATGATGAAATACTTTCGGTAGTAATATGGCCGGCCACTATCACATGTCTAAATACAAATAAATTAATGTAGGAATGGATGAATAAAAGCTTAAGTAAAAATCAAGATTCTGACTCAATTTTCTTCCAAAAGACTAATTCCCAATTCATATCATTTTTTTACAGTGTTTCCGCCACTAAGTAGTGTCATTAATTGATATGATAGCTTACTTTTCAACGGAAGGAACTTGTTGTTATGAATTTTACGACAAATAATAGACTATTTATTGCAGCATAATTCTTTTTAAGTCCATTTTTTTCAATAACACAAAAAATAGTGCATGTGGGTAGAAGTTTAGTTTATTCCGGGTAATATTAAAAGTTGATATTGTTAATCTCTCATATTTTTAGTGATAATGATTTAGTACTAATTAATGCTTATTACAATGCATGGGGATTTATTTATACATGACATCGAATGGTTGCAGTTATTAGTTGTTATCGTTATTAACTACTGATGGTTATTATGGTTACGGTTATTAATTGGTTATGGCTATTGTTGGTTAGTTAATTACTTAATGAATTAGTATTGTGTTTTCATGGATATTTACAATTGAATAATGTTACGACACACATGAACATATTACATATACAAAACTGATGGTTTGACTCATACATGAACAGTGACACATTACAGGACTTTACTACTACCAGACAAGGTAATTTATTCATATTATTTCAACTTTTTCATGGTAGCAGAAATAAACCGATTCACCGCACTCTCCATGCAAACTTAGTAAAAAAAAAGAATTACAAATGGCGACTGCAAATCACGAATTTATTGACATGTGCGATTCTTTCGGTATAAAAATTGAAACAACTGCTGCTGAATCGCCATGGAGCAATGGAATAGTCGAACGTCATAACCAAACGTTGGGGAATATGGTAAACAAAATTGTTTTAGAGGCGAATCGTAGTTATGAATTAGCTCTCGCATGGGCAATTAATGCCAAAAATGCCCTCGTTAATGTTGCAGGTTTCTCGCCATACCAACTTGTGTTTGGGAAAAATTCAGAATTGCCTTGTAACCTAAATGATGATATACCTGCTATCTCCTGTTTTGATTATAGTGAAGTAGTTCGCAAGAATTTGAACTGCCTGCATGCTGCTCGCAAAGCATTTATAGAAAGTGAAAACGACATTAGAATAAAACGTGCTTTGAGCCACAATATAAGATCAAGCGGAGAAGTGAAATATGTTACGGGAGATACTGTTTATTATAAGCGAGACAACAGTAATCAATGGAGGGGACCTGGAACAGTTATAGGACAGATTGGGCAACAGGTCTTCGTTAAACACAGTAGTTTTTATATTCGAGTGCACTCCTGTCGGCTTCAACTAGTGAATTCGTCCAAGACAGTAAGTATAACTGATAGTACCCCACAATCGACAGATTATACAATAACCTTAGAAAAAGAAAAACCCAAGGAGAATGAATCAAGTATTGAAAAACGCAACTTGAACAGTGATACAGAGTGTGAATCTCAAAAGGACTTAGATCAAGGTGTAGATGAAAACAGTAAACAATCTGACTACCCATTATCAAACAATATAGATAATTTAGATAACACAGCAAGTAAAGATGAGTCTGATAATACTCATGCAAAAACAGTTAAAAAGAACACTGATATCAGATACCAACCAAAGGACGGACAACCGTGGTTAGAAGCAACCATTATCGGAAGAGCAGGAAAAGCAACCGGTAAAAACAAAAATTGGTGGAATATTGAGCACAGTGATGGCTCACAAAAATCTATTGATATCTCTAAAATCCATAAACTAGAGATAATTGAATTATGTACTGATGAGATCCTCTTAGACAATACAATATTAACAACACAAAAAGCAAAAGAAATGGAAGCTAAGAAAGAAGAATTACAAAAGTGGTACGAAAAAGGTGTTTATGAAGAAATTGAAAATTCACAAACTCCATATATAACTCTAAGATGGGTCATCACACCAAAAATTATTGACGCTATTCAGTCCACTAAAGTTCGATTGTGTGCCAGAGGATTTGAAGAAGAGCAGAATTTTCGTACAGACAGTCCAACATGTTCCCGTGAAGGTATTCCAATAGCTCTTGCTTTGATAGCTGCAAAAAAATGGAAGTGCAATTCATTAGACGTGAAAGCAGCATTCTTACAAGGAAACCAACTGGAACGTAAAGTTATCGTAAAGCCCCAAAAGAAGCAAATACAGACAAAATGAGGTTATTACGTAAATGTGTTTACGGACTTGCCGATGCTCCCAGATATTGGTACTTGAAAATTAAAGAAGAATTATGTAAACTCGGGGGCAGACAATCAAAGTATGATCAAGGGCTTTTTTATTTTCACAAGTCATCAAAAATTGTTGGCATTGTTCTTCTATTTGTCGATGATTTGCTGTGGGGAGGAGAAATAGAATTCAATCCAATAATAGATAAATTCAAGCTTATCTTTCAAATCAGAACAGCAAATGAAACGTGTTTCCGTTATATAGGTATCAACATCTCGCAAAACCAAAATGATATGTCAATAACTGTAGATCAGCGCTCTTATACAAACACCATCAATAAAATTAGTATCCCTAAAGAGTGTACAGTAAATCCAAAACAAAGTCTAGAGGGAAAAGAAATTACATCATTTTGGAGTCTGATTGGACATTTGAACTGGTTAACAAACATCTCTAGACCAGAAATTAGTTTTCAAATTTCAACATTGAGAGCAAAAGTTCGCAACGCATGTGTAGAAGATGTAAAAGAAGCTAATAAATTAGTTGATTATGTCAAAAACAACCCATCAACAATAAAAATAAATCCTCCTGATACCAATAAAAGCCAAATCATAGTTTATAGTGATGCAAGTTTTAATAATCTGGGAACAGGACATAGTCAAGGTGGGCATATCGTTTTCCTCTCTGACAATAAAGTCATGCTTCCTGTTGTGTGGAAATCGAACAAAATACGAAGAGTTCCAAGGTCAACACTTGCTGCCAAGACACTTTCACTTACTGATGGTTGCGACTCAGCATATTTAGCTCTGAACCTAGCCACTGAATGTGGTCTAGTAAAAAACTCAGTTATAACAGCAATGACAGATAACAAATCTCTCTTTGACAGTTCAACATCAACAACTCTTGTAACAGACAAAAGACTTAGAGTTGAAATTTCAGCTCTCAGAGAGATGAAAGAGAAAAATGAAATAGAAATATGTTGGGTTCCAAAACAAAAACAGTTGGCAGATTGTTTAACCAAAAAAGGGTCCTCCACTGCTGAATTAGTTGCTGTAATAAGAAAAGGAACCCTCTAAAATCAAATTCGAATGAACTAAATGTAAATATGATTTGTTATATATATAAAAAGAAGAAAAATTACAAAAAAACACTATAACATTATTTATTAGAGTTGCTGTTGTGTTTACAAAAATAAAAACTTAAAAAAAAATTGAGTATGTAGACTAATAGCAACAGCTGTTACGACATACCATGATCAAACAAACTATCTCGTCAGTAAAAACAAAACAAAAGAAAAAGAAAAAGCCAGAATGTTAATCTCTCATATTTTTAGTGATAATGATTTAGTACTAATTAATGCTTATTACAATCCATGGGGATTTATTTATACATGACATCGAATGGTTGCAGTTATTAGTTGTTATTGTTATTAACTACTGATGGTTATTATGGTTATGGTTTATTAATTGGTTATGGCTATTGTTGGTTAGTTAATTACTTAATGAATTAGTATTGTGTTTTCATGGATATTTACAATTGAATAACGTTACAACACACATGAACATATTACATATACAAAACTGATGGTTTGACTCATACATGAACAGTGACACATTACAGGATTTTACTATTACCAGACAAGGTAATTTATTCATATTATTTCAACTTTTTCAGATATTTGCTAGATTCTGAGCATGCTCAATTAACATTTAAAAATAAAGCTTTCTTACGAGAATATTTTATCTTACCACTTTTAATAAAATCGTAAATATTTAATAAACTGTAATAATTTAAATATATGATATAAACTTATCGTAATAACACATGCTCTCAAAGCAGCAATATCAGACAGGAATGAGTTGATTTTCTTGCAGAAAGAAAGAAAGAGTGATAAAAAGATGTAAGTATGCTTTTCATAAATTATGGTAACATTGTTTACAAATTTTACACTTACTATTAAGTTTGAAGAAATAGTAAAGTCAATAAGAGTTCCTGCTAACCTTTTTCCTGGAGTTGGTTTGTATTCTCTGTTGTACTTTGTATGAGAAGCAAAATATTCTTGAATTGCCGGCAAGTAAGATGCAAATAAACCCTACACATAATAAGTAATGAAATTCAAATAGTATCCACAAAAGGCCTGGCACCATCAACAATCGCCAAATATGAGAGTCAATCACACTCCTAGAAACTTATATTTCACGAACATACCTCCTCTATATAAAATAGAGAAAAAATTGAAATTCACTCCTCCACAAAAGAATTGAGACAAGTGAGGACATTAACTAGTTTCAACAGTAAATATTCTGGCTGTATTCCCCCCCCCCCCACAGGGAAGAAATAAGGGATGAGCTTGGTAATTTTTTTAGAAATGAGGCAGAAAAAGAGGAGCATCAATTTCTTGTAAAAACACTGCGAAAACCGGGAATTTCACATGAAAACAAGGAATTTCTTGCAGGGAAGATATAGGGGTTCTTGGCCAAAATATTTACCATTGGCCAGTTTATTAACTAACATTCCCCTCTTTGCAACAAAGACTAAATTAATCATATCTCTTTTTACAGCAAAGCATGCTTGAAAGTAAGAATTAGCATGAACACCAATGTACACATAGTCCATATAAGTAAACTAAAATATAAGAAAAAGACTTGTATACTCATTAAAAAAGTACTAGGAAGGACAGTATATGTGTTACATCGAACTGTTATGTCAAAAACAACAGCTAGAAGGAGTTTGAGCAATTGATAATGTGCATGGTTAGTTGCTAATATGTAGTTGCTAACCGATAATATCACGAGGCACAGGTTTTGATATTTAAATCCAAAATTGCGGAACAATTTTAAGAAGAGCCATCAATTTTTATGATCATAGACAGTGTACTCAGGCCCTAATCAAGAAATTCATATACGAGTCAGCAACCAAATAAAAAAGAGCACTTTTGGGAAGACTTTGTCTTTAAAAGGGCAATTTATAAAGTGCATAACGAGTGCATGGTATTTTTTTAGCCACAAAAATTTTTAAAAAGGGCAGAGCCTCAGGGTGGTAGACCCTAATTTACTATAGATTATGGTCTGGTACTTATACTAATATCAAAAAACCTTAAATGATGCAATTTGTGATGTCACTGATTTTAAAAGGAGTTCGAGTAAGAGATGGAAAGTTTAACTAGATCAAAAAGCTTTGAGACATCACATGCACCAGGTTGATGGTTGGGTAAAAATTGGTTGGATATGGTTCGGTGATTTATAAGGAGGTGGGCCTTGCAACAAGGGGTATTTTTCGACATAATTTTATATAAAATATCATTAAATTCTTTAATACAAATAAAATTAATTTCTCAGTTAAATAATTAAATTCATTTGACAACAAAAACAATAAAAAACATATAGAATCTTACCAATCCTACACCAATGAAAAACATACAAAATATTCGACCAAGATACGTTTGACAATAAATATCACCATAACCAACTGTTGACATGGTAACCAATAAAAAATATGTACATTCGAAAAAATTGATTGTTCGATTGTTTTGATATTTGATTGGTTCCCAAAAGTCACCACTATTTTCGAACTAAGGAAAAACCAAAGAACTAAAGAATTAAATAAAATAAGTAATATTTAAAATAAATTAATTTTTACTTAATTCAATTCAACAATTAAGTAACTAAGGTAATGTGGACTGTGTGTGCATGCAATGAGAAAGAAAAATTAATCACAAAATATGAAAAGCTATCTTTGGTCTTCTAAAGAATATATTAGAAAAGTGCTTCATATTGCTAAAAACTCATTCTACAAGAGATACTGCATGTAGTTTTATCTGAAGAGCTACTGATAAAGAAAATCAATTTACGCAAAACGATTTGAGAGTATACATTTACATACTTCTGTACATTATTCCTTTAATAGAACTAAAAACCAGTCTCAAATATATCTTAATTACAAAAAAAAGATTTTGGCTCACTCCACTAACTAGATATATGTCAAGCTCAAGATTTTTTCTAATTATGAAGCTTTGCCGAATCAAAATAACAGTGAACATATATAAAAATATTACCAAATGAACAAATCCTGCTGATGACAACCAAACTGCCAGAAATGTTCCAATGATATTCACAATCTCGACAGATGATCTAGCATAAAAAAATTATCCTATCATAAATTTGACATTTATTTTCTTCAGGGAGGATTGAGTTTTTTCTATGACTGGCATTTCTGATAAGAATAAACAGAAGATAAAAAGACCGTAAGAAAAAAACTGTGTAGACCAGATCAGTCCTTGAAAGAAACGTAAATGTCACAAACAAATGACTAGAAACAATGTCTCTGCTGGAAGATTGATATTTAAGAAGGATTTATTATGTGCTCAGCAAAAAATGCAATTATCTACTTACCCAATTGTCGTAACATTCAAAAACTGTAGAATGTCCGAAAACGTCATCATATAAACAATACGCAAAAAACGTAGACCTGGATAATCATAGAAATGAAATAAAGAAAAAATGGAAAGCAAACAATTAAGCAAGCAAATGAAGAGTACGAACTGACTAAGTGTATTTTATATTTATGATTGAATTACGTACCAAGCCAGTTTTGCTCCAAATAAATAGCTACAAATATTGTTGGGATTGTTAATATATCAATTATAGAATACGGATCCAAAGCCCAAAAGTATAACTTGTCATTTGCAGCAAAGAACTAAAATAAATTTGAAAGAAGCAACTTAGGAAATATTAAAAATAAAAAGACCAGCAAAACGTTGGGTCGCCTTGGTCAGTAGACATTAAAGAAAAGTAGGAATTTAAATAAAATAAGGTTGAATAGTGTCATGAACCTTACCCAAAGATTTGGGGTATGTTTTAGGGCATGAGTTGGAAGGAAGGGAGTACAACGTTTGCAGGATTTTCATCACATCTTTTTAATAGATTTTAAACAAAATTCACTCCTTGAAATTCTGAAAGAAAATTTTAAAGGACTCAGGGCCACCCATATTTCAGGAGACCCAGGTTTTTTGATTATTTGATTATTAAAATGATTATTTTTTGCAGCATGATATAGCAATATAGCAAATCCTTGGCCAAAAAAACCAGGGCAATGTCATAGGCATTCTGTGGGCATCCGCAAAAAATGGCCATGGTGATATTGCTAGTAGTCACCCCCTAGACCTTTTCAGAGCCCCTAAAGGGCAAGGTCTGAATAGGGCTAAATGGTCTGAAGTAAAAAGATTTTTCCCTTCATCCTCAGAAAAAGATACAAAAAATACCTTAAAAACAAAAACTTACTCTGACAACAAAGTGAAATATGAAAAATACATTGAGACAAATTTCAACTTTCCACAATTGATCGGAAAAAACAAAACAATGTTCAACGGGGCTAAAAATAAAAAAATAAGGGTTATAAAAAGTAAATATGCATTTTGGGTAGGGTGTGTAGCAACTACTTAATTGCCTTGATACCCTATGAAGTAAATAAATTTTTATTACAGAACATTCTATGGGAAAATTATACTGTGAATCATACAGAAACAACATGGTGGCTACAAAAAACTTTTTAAAAAATTAAAGAAAAACAAAAATTTTTCTTAAGGTGTTTGTCAAGAAGTCAGGTGTTTGTTACTTCCAAGATTTTAAATTGTCAGTATTGAGGTTGACTCTTTTGTTGTTGAGTTTCTAAACTCAAAGTTTTCAAAGATCACTAAATCTTGTAAGGTTTTCAATCGTGTAAACATATTGCAAGTATTAAAAACTAATCAAAAGTATTAAAAAAAAAAATTTGCAATGTTAAAAAAGATTTAAAATACAACTGAATGATTGCTAGGTATGAAATCAGCAGTTTCTCAGGTATGGTAACAATAAAAATTTCATGTAAATACAAACCTATTTACAATAAAAACAAACAACATTTATATAAACCCTTATTTGAATTCAGACAAATAGCAAACAAAAATAACCTTATTAAATTAACTAACCTGAAAATACTTTCAAAAGGCAGACTGAGATTATATAAAGATGGTCTTCATTACTTCTATGAACCATACTATCTAGGAATATGTTCAGACAATGTTCAGATAATATTTGAAGACAAATTATCAAGTTTTGATAACCGCACAGATATACAATACAGCTTTCTGAATTAACAACAGCAAAAGGCAATTGCCGCCGAAAATGCCTTTCTAAAACAATTTATGGGCAGCAAAATTTTGCTGCCGACCTTTTCTTTTAAAACTTTTGTATAAACAAATTATCTGGGAAGAAAAAATCCAATTTGCTTACGAAATGCTCACAAACTTCAGTAAGTACATATCATATAGGATCATTTCAAATTATTTTTGCAATCTACCTGCTTATAACATTCACAAAATTACTGCTGATTGAAGACGAATAATAAATTTATGACAGCACTTTTTTGCCACCTTGAAAAATCGAAAATTCAAAAGGCTGACAATACGTACAATATACAATAGGAAAACATAAACCTTAGCATAAATAAGATTTTTATCTTTTATTCCACTTCTTTAAAACAATATCAAAGTACTTTTTTTACTTTTAACATGCCACATTCTTAGAGAAACGTTTAAGAGCATATTAATATAGACTTATAATTCACTTCAAAAATAAAAAGTCACTTTGTCTGGCAGAGACAAAACAAATAAAGGAAAAGACCAACCAAATGGTATACTTTGTTTGCAAGATCTTTCATGAACTACTGCTCACATCTTACAATATATCGAGAATTAAAACAAGACTTTACAAAATGGTAACTATGACAACTTTTAAGACGCATTGTTAAAAGATATAGTGGCAAGGAATTCTTTGGTAGAGGCATATGGTAAAATGCTGAACAGCCGAACAGCGGCATAGCAGAACAACAGAATGGCAGAACAATGGAACAGCAGAACATTTATCCGGAACAACATCCAGAATGACAATCCGAAACACAACATTTTTGAAATATTTTTTTTCCTAACAGCTAAGTTTTTGCTAGTAAACATTTTTTTCGATATCAGATACCTTATACTATAACTTCAAAATATTAAAATACGATTCTTAAGATATCCAGTTTAGCCACCAAGACAAGAGTTAGTTGAAAAATTCAGAAAAAAATTGAAAAATTCAATTTTTTCAAAATCTCAAACTAGTCAGCTCTCAGTCAGGTCTTTGGTGATTTTGCTCTATTACCAACAGGAACTATGACTTTTTACAGAACAAGAAGGAACCGAATTCGACTTTAATTGGCCACAAAAAAGGTTTCAACACCTTTTGCAGCAAAAAAATAGAGCCAAAAAATTGCTCAGTTACCTTAGAAAAAAGCGTCCCATGGGTGTAAAAGCAACTTTAAAAAAATTGCTAGTTTTATACCTTTACATTTTTCCTCCGAACTCCGAAATCCCCATCTTTGCTATAGTTTTCAAATCAAGATTTCAAAATATGTGTTAAATTTTATGCTCAAATTGGGACACGCTTTTTGCAACTTTGCTTTGGGAAGCTTGAGTTTGATCGTATGAAATAACTTGAGCTTTAGTCCAACATGCTTGTTATGTGTTTTGAAAACTTCAATAACTTGTTTTGTCCGTTTAGTTAGTGTTGCAAATGTATTATAAAATTACAAAACGTTGGCAATTACATTTTACAAATTTTTAGCACGAAGGGAGTGCAAAAATTAGATTTCCTAATTCAAAAAAGTTGATAGAGAATTTCCTTGTTTAATTTTTGCTATTTACAATTATCTATTCAACGGCATCCCATGAAACAATTCACTCTACCTCTCACTGGCCATAATTGAAATAAAATTAAGAAAGGGTCCTGCAGAGTAAACTGAAATATTTATTTGTTTTGGACCACATGCTGAACGAATAGGGAACAAACCTTCAATTTCAAGCGGTCGCTGACTTTGCTGCCGGTAGCGGCTGCTTTATTTGAGATTGTGGAGTATCTACAACTCAAAATATTGGAAATTGGAAATTATAAAAAACTTGATTTACTTGATTTACAGGGCTGCTGGGGAGCCACGGGGGCTGTGGGGGTTTATGCACCCCCTCACCATTTTGAGTAAAGACAAAAAGTGCCCTTTCTGAGTTTTTTCTATAGCCGTTCTATCTTGTCCTTGTCACAGATGTCAAACGAGAAATATATAAGGAAAACATTCAAGATTCTCTTATCTCTTAGAAGAATTTACACAACGTGTAAAAAGCGGTTTTCCTTAAAATTTAAAAGCAGTTGGTGGTTTCATAATAACAAGGATTCTTATTGGTCTATCAAAAACATCAAATTCTCTTAGTCAATCATAGGTCAAAACAAAATATTTTACCTTTTTTTCTACCTTACTATGGATATCTTGTTTGCAAAAAAGTTCTCTTTACTTAAACCAGAAGTTTCGGAATAGTGCAACTTTTTGGCTGAAATTCAGTTAATAAACGTTGTTTCTTTTTAAAGTTTTTTGAATCACCCTAAGCAAGGATTATATTATAGCGAGCTGTAATGTAGTCGTTGTCCTAAGTATGTTCATGCTTTTTTTAAAAATTTCGGCTCCCGCTTTTACCCTTTATTCCATGTTATTAATAGTTCACATTTTTTTGATGTTACTTATATTTTGCAGATCTATGATTTCACCACATTGTCTATCATATTATGAATTCAGCCATAGAGATTAATTTCAAACAAATTACAGTAAACTGTCGATAGCTCGAAACTCCACAGGACCTAAAAATTAGATCGAAATAACGAAAGTTTGCATTATCGAAAGGAAATGTAGTTCAATTGTCACTAGAGGGACCAAAGAAAAGATTCGACTTATCTCGAGTTCAAGTTATGGAGGGTTCAAGTTATCAAGACTTCGAGAGTTTACTGTACCACCCAACATTCCTCTTGCATTTGGAGGGAAGCACAACAAGCATTTTATAAAGTTCCATACACAAAATTTTGCACACCTGCAGAATAACAAATTTACCCCATCAAATGAGCTCAATTTGATTGATTTTTACTAATTATTTGGCCATTTTACAGGATCAAGAACTCAAGATCTGGTAATTTTAGACATTAATAATTTAGTACTTAAGTGCCCTTTTTATGTTATGTTGGCCACCCTCCTGAAAAATGCTTCCGGCGGCCTTCATTTACTTCCTCTTCCTTTACTTCAGTGTCATTTTACAAATATTGTATTACAATTTATGCAGAGCATTATTATTTATGCAGACGCATAATTGTTACATTTTGTTTTCACGTGTTTGTATATAATTTTGAGACATGCTTGCTTAATTTGATATTCATTTTTGTACAACTTCATTGACTTTTTGACAGTAGTTTCTACCTGTGAATTAAAAATTAAAAAGCTATCTAGCATTGACTCCCCTTCTTGTGCTTTTGCAGCAATGGCCATTGAGAAAACAAAGCAATTCAGAAAACGCGATCATACCCAAAAAAAAGTCCTATCGGAATTCAAATTGATGTCTTCCGTGAACATTATACTTTGTCTCAGATACCAAAACAGTTAATATATAGTATAATTCAAAAACCATTGCCTCAAGAATCCTTAAGATTATATGACATATATATTATAATGCTAAAATGTAATTTAGGTTCATCACAGAGCCGGGAAAGCTTTTGAGCACTCTTGCCCCATGGAAACTCACACTGCAAGATGGAATAAGCAGTGTGTGATGAATGAGAACAAAAAATACGTTAAAACAAAAACTGATATAAAGATCAGCGAGGTTGCTGCGAGCAAGGAATTATTATTGTGAACAGGAGGGAGCACATCACATTTTTCTTGAAACTAATTATGTTATTTAATGTTACTCCTGAAATCACCTCTCCTATCATCGCATTTAGTATTTTATGCATCTAGCAAAAGAACTTCGCAATTCCTAACGAGAGTTGTTAGCATTTCTCATTGCGTCAATTCATAAATTATGACCACGACCGATCGAAAGCTCAGTATGCTAGATGTATTTGCACAAACGCCAATAATTAGGGCATATTTAAATCGAATGCCTCAAAAATTGAAAGGGTTCTTGATGTTAAATAGCTACTCTGCAAGTTGGAAAATAAGAAATCTTTATTCGCAGATATGTTTTTACAGTGAAACTACAAAGTTTTTGCAATAATTGGAATTGTTCAAGAACTAGTATTTAATAGAAACAACTGGTCCTCAGAAAATGAAAAATCGCCTTTCAGAGCAAAAGCTTTGCCTATGTTCCTCAAATACCATAAATCTGAGGAGACCCTGCAGTTTCCTTAATTATTTGTTGAATGCATTTATAACAGACATAGAACCACTATTATTTCAAAGGAATTACTTTTGGCAAAAAGAATTCAAAAGACATTCACACCTTGAAACAGAGGAAATATTTGGTGCTCTATCCAGCTACGCTATAATACATCGTTGCTGAGAGAAACTTTTCATGGTGTATATATACTTCAAGAGGTCGCTGATGAAAATTTCGCTTGGTTCATGAAAAACTACGCTGGAAAAAGCGCCAGGCATTGAAAGGGTTAATAAACGGGTGAATCTCAATCAGGTTCGAAGACAGGGGTATAAGTATCTTTGAGAATTAACAAGCATCAACCACCTTCTCCCCAGGCACCCAAGAGACTTATCTATAAACAGTCAAGACAAAATCAAGGAATCTAGAAATGGGGTTTACTTAGGATCATTTTGATTGAATGCTGAACTAAGCAAACATAGACAACAAAAAGATGACAGATGCTTTCGTTCAAGATTGCTGTTCATGATTACTGTATAATTGTAAAGTTATGTTTACATTAATACATATTATTGAAACAATCACAAAGGGAATAAAGTTTATGATAGCAGTATTTAAAAGTAAAAATCTCAATGGTATATAACCATTCAACTTTTAGTAAAAAAAATTTTTATGAGATCTTTCAAATAGATAATGTGGATGTATCAATATTCATTTTTCATAAAGTTTGTCAAATATAATCTTTTGGCTACAAGTCCCAAACCCTTTTCAAAAGTGTATTCTTCCTGATTTCTACGTTTTTTTAAAAAAAGAAAAAGATTGTAAGAACTATTTTGCATTTAAAGGCATACCCATGAAGCATTTCGATCACCAGATTGGTGAAAAATAAAAAAATGGTATGAGGAGATATTAAGCAAGACCAAAACACAATAGGGGCCTGGAATGAGTAGCAATAAAAATATTTTTAAAACCTTTATGAAAAATGAGTTTATAATTTATATACCAGAGTCAATACAGGCAATTTTCCAGGTCAGTATATCGATTTTGAGCACTCCGAAAAATGTGCCCAAATTAGATAATGGTTGAAAATAACATGCTGCACTTAGGCAGAAATTTATTTCTTTTTCAAGAATGCTTGCTGTGGCTCTAATCCAATGAATCAAAAGTGAAAATTTCAGCCCTAAATTTCCAACTTCACAGGCGACAACAAAAGAATTGCTGCCGCAAATGGCCTTTTTGGGAATTTCGGTGGCAATCGACAAAAGACGACGGCGGCCGTTGATCGTTTATAAAAAAAGTTTTATAAGAACATGAACCTCAAGTTTGGAAAAACAAGCTAATAACAAGTTGAAGCTTAACCCTAATCCTACTGGGGGGGGTGGATTCCGCCCCCACCAGCAGTTTTTTTATTATAACTCAGAAACCAAAAAAGCTATTGCCAAGAAACTTTGTGACTTTAAACAAAAATTATCTGGGAACATTTTCATCAAAAACATTTTTGGTGACCACGCCCACTGCTGCCATGGCAATGCCCAATTTACGGTTCCTGTAGGCAATTTTTGGGTGTCTTTTTTGGTCAAAATTCGAATTTGGAGGCCAAGTATTTAGTAACTCCAATTGGTAACAAAGTACTTTGCTTTAATAGAAAAATAAAGAAAGCCGCATTGAAAAAGCTCTTTTGGCTCACTTTTTATGGCCAATTTCAGTTTGACCTCAAAATTCCCGATTTTCATCAATCTGTCGGCAAAAAATGATGATGTCATTAAATTTTGATGACATCAGCAGTTAAATTTGGTACCAACGTGTTCAGAATAAGTTGGTCTAATAATTTACCAAATTTTATCGCTTTACTGTTAGTAGTTCTCAAGATCTCTGGTGGGGGCGGAATATGCCTACCTCCCCCCCCCCCTCAGTGTTACAGAGCCCCTAAATAGCTCAGTAGTAATAAGGGGTGTTGTGTAAGGAAGATGAACAATCAGTTTATAGACTCATATTTATTTGGAAACAAATTGTGAAATGATAGAACTATATTCATAGTTACAGGCAAAAAATTCGGACGATGGCAATTTTTTTGCTGCAGTCAACCAAGATTTTTGAAGATGCGACAGCAAATACGGCAGCAGTTGCTTTTTGCTGCAACAGTTAAGGTTTTAAATTAAAATTAAATTGAGAACAAAAAGACAATTTGAGATAAAATAACAAGGGAAGCTTATCCTTTTTATGTTCTTGGGTTATGCCGAATAATATCACCAACAGACCCAACATTCTAACACCCAGACTCATGACACCCACGGTAATGAAAGGTATTGAAACATATCGGAATTCAGGGCCATATCTATTATGCTTTATGGGGTAAAGCCACTTGAATTTGTAATCTACACTATATTAATAGCGTAACGTGAGATATCCTAACTTACTAAGATAAATTTTTCTATATAAAAACTGCA
>JANSTP010289587.1:0-18232 GCA_025330745.1 Cladonema radiatum | reverse complement strand
AGTTTTGGTATGGTAAATTATAGTTTAGGGCAATTGATAGCAGCTGAAACTGGCTAATTTGTTTCTATGTGTTTTTTCCAAGATTGTAGGGCTAGTGAGAATTATAAGATAATTCTAACGGACTGATGAAGGAAGCCTTGAATAATAAACCATCTAATTTTTTTGTGGAAAAACATGAATAAAAAGCCCCGTATTTTTTTTTGAAATAAGAATCGCAGGTTCAAGCCATGTTCTTATTACATCTCGTTACATATTGAAAATTTTATTCGAGAAATGCAGAAATTTAAAAGCAAACTCAAATGGAATCGTAAGGTTAACGAAGACTTACTACGGTATAGTGAGCTTGCAATCAATGGCTTATTAGTGGGCCTTACTTCGACAAGACAAGAATAGATTTGCGGGCGTGGAAAGAGGGACATGAAAAAGAAATCGGAAAATAAATTCAGTTTACACTGTATGCTGAAACATTTTGAGAGATATTGCATTACCTATTATATAGGCATTATCAAATATTTTTTCAGAACAATTATTTATAGTTTAGAAATACAAGGGCACCTTGTGCTTTTCCTGACGACATGATACAAACACTTGACTTGGTGCTAATCGTTTTGTTTACCAGGAGTCATCTCTAAAGAATCGAACAATCATACTGACTTTGACCGTCGACAGATGACACTTACGTAAAATTTCCCGCAAACGCTGCCTACCCATTTGATTCAGTGTGATTGTCTACAGTATCAAAATTTCTATGGCTATTACTTTTTACTATTTGCTATCATCGTTCCACAAATATAATCCATTTACTTCGATTTAACATCCCTCATTTCCTAATTGAAAATGTGATATTTCCGAATCGTGTATTCTTACTTCCATAAGTCGAGAAATTTTTTCTTCAAAAAGTCGAGAAATTGTCACTTCAATAAGAGAAATTCTTACTTCAATAAGTCGAGAGGTAATTACATCTATAAGTCGAGTAATTCTCCCTTCAATAAGTTGAGAAATAATCACTTCAATAAGTCAAGAAATTCATACTTCAATAAGTTGAGAAATTCTTACTTCAATAAGTCGAGAAATTCTTACTTCCATAAGTCGAGAAATCCTTACTTCCATAAGTCGAGAAATTCTTACTTTCACAAGTCGAGGAATTCTTACTTCAATAAGTCGAGAAATTCTTACTTCAATAAGTCGAGAAATAATTACTTTTGTAAATCGAGAAATAATTACTTCCATAAGTCGAGAAATAATTACTTCTATAAGTCGAGAAATAATTACTTCAATAAGTTGAGAAATTCTTACTTCAATAAGTTGAGAAATAATTACTTCTATAAGTTAGAAATTCTTTCTTCAAAAAGTCGAGAACTAATTCAAAAGGTCGAAAAATTGTTTGTAATAGTTAGTCGAGAAAAACTATTTTTGAAACATATGGCACGTCATAAGTAACTGTAAAAGATAAAAAGAACAAAACAATTAACAGGGTTTAGGAAAACATGCTGCCCCATCTTTCAAAAATTATCCCTGCTCTGTGTTTTCTAATAATTGACCTAACTCACTCTCCCACAAAAGTGAAAAAGCAAAAGAATTTTCAATGTCATCGCTATATTTCAAAACAGTTTCAATGTTAAATTTAGTTCACTTGGGAAATATCTTTGATAAATCACTAGCAAGGTTTGAAAAAAAGGCTTTTCAGGATTATTTTTAGGATCAAAGTTTTGAGCACTGTTATTTTCTTTTTGAAAAACAAATTACCTTGAGGCTTTCCAAAAAGCTTTTGGCGTAGCTAGATTTTCTTTGAGTTTTTCCTTAACAAACTGCTGATTCTTTATGATGATTGATTCTCCCATTTTGTTGGGTACTTTGCTACATAGTTGCTTGCCAATGTGCAACTTTAATTGTAATGTTAATCTCCTTTCTTGATCAAATTTGCGATCGCTCCTCCATCAAACCAGTCTTGAGTACAACTTTTTATCAAAATTTCGTTTTGAGGACAAAACTTCAATTTATCCACAATTTCTTGAGGATAAATTTTTGGTAGAAGATTATTGATATCAAGGTAAATGAGTATCAAAATAAAATTTAAAATCTTGAAAAATATGTGAAAAATGAATTTAGTGAAAACCGTGTTCAAGAAGTAAAGTATAACAATATAAAGCGAATGTTGAATGTAAAAGTGAAAGAACACAAGCATACACAAGGGAGAGATGGACACAGAGCAAAGAACAAGCCAACAAAAACATTAAGGCCAATAAGATAGGAACAAAACATTTATGTGATAGTTTACAAGTAATAAGAGAGGCATTGTAAGAGATTTGGGACAAGAAAACAAGACCAACAGTTCAATTAACAGCCAGAACAAAAAATGTGGTATTGAAAGACAAAAGACAAGTCAGGTACACAGGTATTGTTTAAACTCAAGATTACAAGTGATAAACATGTAGATGAAAAGACTCCTTGCAAAATATTCTTAAAACTCATCGATGAAAATACATCACATTTAAATTTACTTGAATTGATTGCTTTTCTCAATTTCTCAATCCTAACAATACAAAAATAGGTCTCTTTGTTCCAGGAGTGTTTAAGCGCTCACCCTCATTCCGACACTGGCAAAAACAAAAATATATGGTAAGCAAAAGTAAAATAATGATCAGGTGACACACAAAAAGAAATGCTATTGACATTTTTTGGCTCTCCTTAAAATCAAAACAATATAAGCCTAGAGACTACTACTTTGCTACTAAGCCTGAATGTTTCCCGAGGAAAGCATAATTCTTGAATAAAATACCCTGAATAAAAATAAAACAATTTACAGATTTTACTCAAAAGCTATTTCCATTACAAGACATTGAGATATGAGCTTCAGTACAAAGTTATCAATGTAAAGAAATCAATAAGTAAATCAAATATCAAATAGCATTTCATGGTATGTTTCTCACCTTGTTGAAGAATTGTGTAGTAGATAAGATTATAAACATCATCAATTGATTCAGGAAGTTTTCCATATCGTTCTAACAGTCTAATCAAGTCAACTCCAGTATCTGCTCTCACTACATCACCCTTTGGTATTTCATTTTCAAAATAAAACTTTATTTCAGCAATTTCTTGTGGCGTTACAGATTTTGCAATTCGAAGAAGTTCTTTTCTTCTGTCTTTGCTATCAGTTGTTCCTGCAAGAAAACTAATTACAATCATGAATACATTCAAATAAAAGCCATATACATAGAATAGCGATTTTGTATGATGCGTTTGGCGAAAATCAAATTTTGTACAAAACAAGGCTCGTTTGTGACTAGCAGACATAATGAAAATGGATTAATGACCCATATAAACCATCATATATTTTTTCAATTTTACTGATATCAAAGCCATATAACCTTGGTGGTAGTTTCAAATGATACAATCATACAAACAAATTACCACCAAATTAGAAGCAATGGTAATCTAAATACCTTACTTGCAAATAAGAATGGTTAAAAATGTTTCAATCTTGATTTACAAATGAATGAAGTTACTGAACATCAGTCAATGCATATCTTTTATGCGAAACACAATGAATCAAAAACCAATTCGTTTTACTTGCTTAATCTACTTCTTATGTTAGTAATTACTTCAACTTTGTTGGTCACAATTTCATACTTGATATTTTTTCAAATGATTTTCCCAAAGGGGAAAAAACAAGTTGCAATTTGCAAGTTTTTAAACTTTACACAGAGTCCTCTATTTAAAACCTATTACAAAAATGATGTTGAAGATAAAGTTGTGTTTCTAAATACCTTTAAGGGTAATGACAATATGAAGAAATTACTGATAAATTTTTGCGTAAAAATAGAAATTCTAATTTACTGTCCTACAACCAACAAATATGTAATATGTAGAGATGTAATCAACCAATTAATAACAAATTACTGGCCTTTTTCATTTTTAAAGTTTAGGCTCAGGATATTTCTTGATTTCAGCCAGACAATGTCTGATATTAGATTGATATTTTGAACACTGTGTCTCATATAAAAAGGCACTATCAGATACACTTTACATATTATAGAAAAATATATCTTTTTCATAATAATTCCTTTTTTAGGAATATATCTCACCCAATATTACTTTGAAGGTGAAAAATAATAAAATCGGTCTATAATAAAATGAGTTCCTTATTTTGATATCTTCAATGTTGCCATAATGGTTCCATAGATGTTTTCTTCTTTTCTATGCTTCATAGAAAATAAAAAAATAAAAAAGAATCCTTAGGACATTAAAGATCAAGAAAAATGAATTATATTATTTTTCTTTCTATTAAAAGAAAATATGAAAATTATCATCATAAATCACTGAATAAAGCAACTCACTGTATTTTTCTCCCTTTTTTCAAAATAAACTACGAGCAAAAAATACTTTTCTGAATACTTCAACGGATAAGTATCCAGGTCCGTAAATCAGAAAAATATTCAACAGTATCTCTTTAAGTGAAATAATTTAATATCAAAATTTAACAGATAAATTGGTAGCTTTTTATTTTCAGATGTTAAATAGCTGAGAAGGACTATGTAAAATAAGCCAGATAAAAGTCTTCATGCTCTTTCAGTTCTTCAATTCTTTAATACATGGATTAACCTTTAAAGGAAAATTTCTGGACCAGTCCTTGAACAAGGGTGGTAAGAGGTGTAGCTTCTTTTCAGCCATAGTGAAGCACCCCACGCAGGCATTTGAGGCCTTACTTGAAGGAAAGTGAATGCCCTTTCCAATGTAACCAAAATCAACCTCTGGGAGACTTTAGTTTAATTCATGAGAATAAAATAACAACAAAACCAAATTTATGTAAACTTGTATCATTTAATGCCGCAGTTAGAACCTTGAACCTAGAACCTTGTTTATTGTCATTCAATGCCATACTATCAAAAACACTTTAAAATTAGTATTTTCTTGCAATTTAATTTTTATAAAGCTTTTAATTTTTCTCAATATTTTTAACCATAATTTATTTGTACATAATAACGTAAGTAATTTTGAAGTTAGCATTTATGTAAAACATTATAAACCTTCTCAACAATTCAGGCTACCAATTTTACATAGCTTTTTATATTCAAATGATTTCAACTCTGTTTTCGAAAGTAATTGCTCTCCTTTGTTTACGATTAGATCAATATCTAACCTAGCATTTTCTAATTGGCTGCCAAACCTCTCCTCTTACTATAATAAAAGTTTGGAGTATCATAAAGGTCTTCAGTTCCAGTCTCTAAAGACTGAGGCACATTTATTTTCTTTACTTTTTTCTTACTCTAGTTCAGAGTCTTTTTAAAATTAAAAGTTTAATTTTGTTACTTTTTTATTTGATAGTGCGATTCTATTTATATTTTGAGTTATTGACAGATTTTTCTCAAAGCTTTCATTTTTTGTCATACATTTGTACTCTTACTATAATCAAAGTTTGGAGTATCATAAAGGTCTTCAGTTCAAGTCTCTAAAGACTGAGGCACATTTATTTCCTTTACTTTTTTCTTACATGCTTCATATATATATTAATACCATTCTCCTCAAAATTTAGAAATTCTGTTCAATTGCTCAAAAGACTAACATAGCAGTTATTGGCATCATGGCATCAGAAGAAGGTGAGTATGTTTTAAATGAAGATATCTATATTCACAGCTACAAAATAATTGACGCAGATAGGAATAGGTATGGTGGGGGAGTGTTATGTTATATCCCTGATGATATTTGTTTCAACTGAAAGTTTTGTTTTTCTTAAAGAAATTGAACATATCTTTTTCGAGATTCTCTTGCTTTCACAAAACCCATAAGTGTTGGTGTCTTCTATAGGCCTCCAAACAAAAAAACTTTTTTGAGAAAATTTCCAAAGATTTTAATTTTAATCACAGTGGAAGATAATGAAACAAAATTGTTAGGAGACTTTAATATTAATTTACCATTTGATTCCAAAATTAATCGCAATCTTTTCAAAATTTATTTCCAATCACTAGCTACAAATTTAGTTAAAAAGCTTCCCCCAATACCTGGGTGATTTCTAATAAAAGATCTTAAGTATTATTGCAAAGTCGAATCTATTGAAAAGTTTGCTTTTAAATCTGTGGGTGAAAAAAATGTAGTTCAGCTTTTGAAAACTTTTAATATAAATAAACCTGCATGTATTGATAATCTAAACGCTCTTTTCTTAGGAGATGGATCCGAAGTATTAGGTAAACCTGTAACCGATTTATGTAAGTTGTCCATCAAGTTGACTTATTTCCCAAATGAATGCAAAATAACTAAAATCAAATCGCTTTTTAAGAAGGGCAGTCAGACGGAAGCAAAGAATTACAGACCTATTTCTTTGTTGCCTCTTTTTTTCGAAAGTCTTCGACTTTCTTAACACAAAATAACCTATTGTACAAATATCAATGTGGTTTCTGAAAATCCCACTCTACTGATTCATTTCTTTCTTATTTAAATAATATGAATTTGTCTGGATTTAATAATGGAAAGGTAACAGTGATGATTCTAATTGATTTACAACAGGCTTTTGTTACTATTGACAACAAAAACACAGAATGACATCTGCATTCCGTGAATGACAGAACAAAATTTGAATGACTTTCCTAAATGTATTGCCAATGCTATTATTAGCAGATCTTTGAATATTTATAACAACACCGGACACGCTGATGTTCCAGGCAATGATACTGAAATAACAACAAAATACTTCCGCACGCCCTATTTTCGAGATAAAAGTGTATCATTGTTGAAAACGTGCATCAATAGAATTAGATCCAACTGCATCTAAAAGCGAAAAATCATCTTCAAAATGTTACATGATGTATCTAAAACAGAAGGCTTCTGTAAAAACAAAGATAAAACATTGTTTCTTTGTCACTCTAATGTGGTTTACAAGGTTGACTGACCTGGATGAAATTCCACCTATATTGGCAAGACCGAAAGAACATTGAGTCAGAGAACAGCTGAACATGCTTGGTCAAGTAATGATAGTGTAATTAAACAACATCTTGACACTTGTGACAGTTTTAATGATACTTTAAGCATGCATAATTTAACACCATTGTTATTATCAACACAACATCTGAAAATAACAATGCTGACAAAAATAGAATGTTACGAATTGAACTTATACTAACCCTATATTACATGTTTGCAAGAGAAATACCGGAGAATATTGACCGACGTCAAAGTATTGCCCGAGCTTGCGAGTGCAATACGAAGCGGAGGTCAATATTCGGAGGTATTTTATGAAGCAAACATGTAATATATGGATTATTACCTGTCAAAGACTTTTCATAATTGTTTCCCTCGACCTCATAGACTTTATTTTGTTTTGTTTTAATTATTCTATCATTAAACACAAGAATTCATAAAGGAAAACTTTCGAACGTGAGGTATTTTGCATGATGCCACTGCATGATGCCACCACATGCCCGGCGTCAATGGCAACAAGAGTTTTTATACCAATCAAAATGCCGAATTTTTTAATACAGAAAATCGGCCCGCTTAGGCGGGTAATAAAAGTTAATATGAAAGTTATTGATCGCCACAACAACTGGAATTTTCTTCTGTTAAAGGAAGCTTTAAAATTAAAAGAAATGAAGCCATGTCTAAATACTGGTCTGAATGCGTCTAAAGAGCTTCAATTATTTTAATTGTTAATGTAATTACTTGTTCAATGTTGCCATTGACAACCATTTTTATAACAAAATTTTGTTGCCAATGTAAAATTATCACTTTCTCTGATGATGGCTTCAACCATAACAAGAATATGTTTTCAACCATAATTTAGTTTTTGATGTTTGGTTGAAATTATTAGCCTCTTCGAAAATGCAAATATTCAGATTAGCTTTCATACTGCTTGAAAAAAGATGTTCTAGTTTAGCAGTCTTACAAGCACTGGAAAAAGTGATAATTTTGAAGGAGAGATTGCAGATTTCAGTAATGGGTTTAGCAAAACATGCTGTCCCATCTTTCAAAAATTACCCCTGCTCTCTGTTTTCTAATAATTAGCGTAACTCAATCTCCTCCACAAATGAAAAATCAAAAGAATTTTCAATGTTATCGCCATATTTCAAAACAGTTGCAATGTTAAATTTAGTTCACTTGGGCAATATCTTTAATAAACCAGTAGCAAGGTTTGAGAAAAAGGCTTTTTAGGATAATTTTTAGGATCAAATGATAATCCATGATTATCTTCTAAACAAAAAAAGTTTTGAGCAGTGTTTTTTCCTTTTTGAAATACAAATTACCTTGATGTTTTCCAAAAAGCTTTTGACGTAGCTATATTTTCCTTATAAAACTGCTCTTTCTTTATGATGATTGATTAACCCATTTTGTTGTTTACTTTGCTACATAGTTGCTTGCCAATATGTAATTTTTAAGTGTAACGTTACTCTCTTTTATGATCAAATTTGCGATCTCTCCTTCCTCAAACCATTCTTGAGTACAACTTTTTATTCAGATTTCTTTTTGATGACAAAGCCTCAATTTATCCTCACGTTTTTGAGGATAAATTTTTGGTAGAAGATTATTGACATCAAGGTAAATGAGTATCAAAATAAAACTTAAAATCTTGAAAAATATAAGAAAAATGAGTTTAGTGAAAGCTTTGTTCAAGAAGAAAAGTAAAACAATAGAAGATTGTGACAGCAGTAATGGCGTTGAGAACGACAACTAAAATGAAAAGGAAAAAGCAAAGGCAACAGCCACAACAATGACAATGATGATGCTGGTATGACTGGACGAGAATGTAGTATGGAAAGGAATAAAGAGGAATGGTGAACACTGCTATTACAAACAATTGGATTTACAGGCTATACAAACAGCATGATAAAGCAGACGTTGAGTGTAAAAGTGAAAGAACACAAACATACAAAAGAGATAGATGGGCACAGAGCAAAGAAGAAGCCAATGGAGGCATTAAGGCCAATAAGACAGGAAGAAAACATTTATGTGACAGTTTACAAGTAATAAGAGAGATATTGTAAGTGATTTAGGACAAAATATTTAGACCAACAGTTCAATTAACAGCCAGAACAAAAAATGTGGTATTGAGAGACAAAAGACAAGTTAGGTACACAGGTATTGTTTAAACTCAAGATTGCAAGTGATAAACATGTAGATGAAAAGACTTCCTGCAAAATATTCTTAAAACTCATTGAAGAACATATAACACATTTAAATTTACTTGAATTTATTGCTTTTCTCCATTTCTCAATGCCGGCAATACTAAATTAGGTCTCTTTGTTCCAGTAGTGTTTTTGCGCTCACCCTCACTCCCACACTGGTAAAAACAAAAATATAAGGTAAACAAAAGTAATGGTCGGGTCACACACAAAAAGAAATGTTATTGACATTTTTCGGCTCTCGTTAAAATAAAATAATATCAATATAAACCTCAAAACTATTACTTTGCTACTAAACCTGAATGTTTCCTGAGGAAAGCATAATTCTTGAATAAAATATCCTGAATAAAAATAAAACAATTTATACATTTTACTCAAAAAATATTTCTATTACAAGACATTGAGATATGAGCATCAATACAAGGTTATCAATGTAAAGACATCAATAAGGAAATCAAATATCAAATAGCATTTGATGGTTGTTTCTCACCTTGTTGAAGAATTGTGTTATAGATAAGATTATGAATATCATCATTTGATCCAGGAAGTTGTCCATATCGTTCTAACACTCTAATCAAGCTAACTCCAGAATCTGCTTTCTCTAAATCATCCTTTGGTATGTCATTTTTAAAATAAAACTTTATTTCAACAATTTCTTGCGGCGTTAAATTTTTTGCAATTCGAAGAAGTTCTTTTCTTTTATACATGCTATCAGTTGTTCCTGCAAGAAAACTAATTACGATCATGAATACATTCAAATAAAAACCAAGTACATAGAATAGAGATTTTGTATGATGTATTTGGTGAATGTTCCTGAAGAAAGACTAATGAAAATGATAGCACAAAAACATTAGAATAAAATAAAAACAATGCCAAATTTTTGTAAACTTGTTCCTTTTAATGCCGCAGTTAGCTAGAACCTGTTTATTGTCATTTGTATTTTTACATATTATTTATTCAATGCCATACTATCAAAAACATTTTAAAATTTAATTTTTATAAATCTTTTAATTTTTCTCAATATTTTCAACTGTAATTTATTTGCACGTAACAATGTACGTAACTTTAAAGCTAATATTTCTCTAAATCATTATAAACTTTCTCAACAACTCAGGCTACCAATTTTGCATAGTATTTTATATTCAAATGATTTCAACTCTGCTTTGGAATGCAATTGTTCTCCTTTGATTACGGTTGGATCAGCGCCTAACCTAGCATTTTCTAATTAGCTGCCAATCCTCTCCTCTGTCTATAATCAAAGTTTGGAGTATCGTAAGGGTCTTCAGTCCAAGTCTCTAAAGACTGAGGCACCATTTATTTCCTTTATTTATTTCTTACTCTCGTGCAGGGTCTTTTTAAAACTAAAAATTTATTTTGTTACTTTTTAACTTAACAGTGTCATTTTACTTATATTATTGAGTTCTTGACAGATTTTTCTCAAAGCTTTCATTTTTTGTCAAACATTTATTTCTGAGTTGCCAATTACTGTAACGTTAGAAATGAGATAATAGTCTTTTTCTTTGTTTGCATGTTCAAACATTCTTGTAAGCATTATTGGAACTATGTTCTACTAATAATAATTCTATCTCGGGATATTGAAACAAATCCTGGTCAAGTAAAGAGCGATAGTCCAAGCAAGAGTTTATGTAAGTTCTTCGAAAAAAAAGGTCTTCACAGGCTTAGGAAGTCTGTTCTATTGCTCAAAAGACTAACATAGCAGTTATTGGCATCATGGAATCAAAAGAAGGTGAGTATGTTTTAAATGAAGATGTCTTTATGCACAGCTACAAAATAATTGATGCAGATGAGTGAGTGATGGGTAGATAGTGGCACAGATAGGTATAGGTATGGTGGGGTAGTGTTATGTTACATTCGTGATGATTGTTGTTTCAACCGAAAGTTTTGTTTGTCTTAAAGAAATTGCACATATCTTTCTTGAGATTCTCTTGCCTTTCACAAAACCCATAAGTGCTGGTGTCTTCTATAGGCCTCCCAACAAAAACACGTGAAAACACTTCTTGAGAAAATTTCCAAAGATTTTAATTTAATCACAGTGGAAGAAAATCAAAAAAAAATTGTCGGGAGACTTTAATATTAATTTATTTATCAATAAAGATTATTGCTTTAGAAATTTGAATTTGGCTAAAACAAGTAGTGAAACTTCTTTGCTTTTTAGAACCTACAGTATAACAAGTTTTTCATATCTCATGGATTGAACCAGCAACTTAAATCTCCAATGGGGATCACAATTCATTCCCCAACACTTATAGATCATACTTTAAATTAGTGTCAAAGGAGGATAATATTTCTAATTGTGATACTATATAGGGAATGAGTGCGTTTTAAATGAAGATATCTATATTTACAGCAACAAAATAATTGACACAGATAGGAATAGGTATGGTGGGGGAGTGTCATGTTTATCCACGATGATCTTTGTTTCAACTGAAAGTTTTGTTTTGAACGTATCCTTTTCAAGATTCTCTTGTCTTTAACAAAACCCATAAGTGTTGTTGTCTTCTATAGACCTTCTGACATAAGCACTATCTTGAGAAGCTTTCAAAAGATTTGAATTTAATAACAGTGGAAAATAATGAAACAAAATCAGTGGTGTAATCTAACTTTTTGAAGATTCATCCTGTTGGACAACCAGAAACTTGGTTGAGAAAGAATATAGTTGTCCCCAAAATATTTCACTCGCCCTAAAAGTATTAAAAATGTATTGAAGATTATGTAAATATTTTGGAAAGGTTGCTCACTTGTTGTACAAAGAAGAAAACTAGCATAACAAATTGTCTAGACATTACTTTTCTCTATCGAAAAGAGTAAAAGATACATGAAAAAACGATGTGAAAATAATTTTTATTCTACTATGAAATTTTTAACTATAAAATAAACTTAATATATATTTTTATTTTAGAAGTCTCTCTGTAGTGTTGTAGATAATTACCCCCAATAAATAAGGAATTATGGCAATTTTTGGGTATTTTCGATGACATCATCACATGATCACGTGACCTAAGAGGGTAAACTTTTCATTTTTAGAAACTGCTAATGGTACTTAATATTTGTGCAAAGCTTCATGGCAATTGGTTGAGTACTATAGATTTAAACCAGGTAATAACGCCCCCCCCCACTGAATCTAACGATCTTCAAAAGGCCCATGAAAAATGGGGTTAAAACTACTCTACTATGGTGCAATAACCACTTTGAGCTTGCTATCATCAAAAATTAGTTTGTCTAAAGGCAAATAAACAATATTCTACCAACCAAACTTAGTCCTCCTTTCGTGTTCCAAAATCCCTTTTTTGGACGTTGGCCCATAGACTACAACAGAAAAAGCTGCAAACATCCCAAAACAAGTGTATCAGGTTCTGTCTTAACTTAAATTCTAAATCCCATATTGGTTTTGGGTGGAAAGGTTTTTGCAGATGGTTAATGTAAATGTTTTCAAATTTTTAAACCATCTTTGCCCAAAGCCTTTCAGAGTGTTCCAAAGAAATAAGATCTAGCAACTGAAAATTAGTCAAGCCTTTCGCTAAGACATACAGTTGTCGTTCTTAGGCCTTTCTTGCTGGAATGGATTCAGCGATCAAATAAAAAATAAACCAAGCATTAATGCTTTTAAGCATGCAATTAAGGACCATTACTTTGCTCAGATGAAGGCACCAGAATTGAGTGATTTCAATACCTAATTTTTTATTTTCTTTTCTTTCTTTCTTTATTAGTTTATTTACTTA
This sequence comes from Cladonema radiatum, assembly GCA_025330745.1. Lineage (NCBI taxonomy): Eukaryota > Metazoa > Cnidaria > Hydrozoa > Anthoathecata > Cladonematidae > Cladonema > Cladonema radiatum. Next base: position 5,385 of record JANSTP010289587.1, on the reverse strand, counting down.
ATGTAATCATTTACTTATTTTTCACCTTTCTTTCATATTTTATTGACATTATTATTTATTTATTTGGCTATCGTTGTTGTTGTTGTTATTATTATTATTTTTATTATAATCAACACTTATTAATACCATAACAGTTTCGCACTTACTAAACTTGATTTTTCTAATACAATTTTAAGTTGTGGTCACACTTGCAAAAATTTAAATTCTTAAATCTTAAATAAGTAGACTTCTACAATATCTTTGGTAACCAAACTTGGTACACATGTACCCCAGATGGGTCCAAATATTTTTAGGCACATTTTGACGGTTGGTTGCTATGGCAACATTCTATGACGTCAGCAAAAGGTCAAATTTAGAAATTTTTAATAACTTCACCTGTACATTGCCATTAGTGACCAAACTTGGTACATGTATACCCCAAATGGTTCTGAATATTTTCGGGTCCACTTTGAGGGTTGGTTGCTATGGCAACAGCCTATGACATCATTCAAAGGCCACATCTAGAAATTTTGAATAACTTCACCTGTACTTTGCATTTAGTAACCAAACTTAGTGCACATATACCCCAAATAGTTCAGGAAATTTCTGGACCAATTTTGATGGTTGGTTGCTATGGCAACATCCTATGACATCATTGAAAGACCAAATCTAGAAATTTTTAATAACTTCAACTGTACTTTGCCTTTAGTAACCAAACTTGGTACACATATAACCCAAATAATTCAGAAAATTTTTGGGCCCATTTTGACAGTTGGTTGCTGTGGCAACATCCTATGACGTAAAGGCAAAATTAGGAAATTTTTAATAATTTCACCTGTACTTTGCATTTAATGACCAAACTTAGTGCACATATACCCTAAATGGTTCTGAAAATTCTTATACTGATTTTGACGGTTGGTTGCTATGGTTACATGCTGTGATGTCATAAAATTTTTTAGAACTTTTATAAATTGTTAACCAAAATCCTTAATATCAGCAAGGGATCATGCAGCGATCTCTTTCTGGGACTGCATCAGCAGGCTAAACCGACGGTTCAGCATCAGGTCGATGCTGCGTGCAGCTAGTAATATAATAATACCTGTAGCATTTGAAACTTGACTTATCAAGTTGATATGCATTGTTTCAAGCTCATTGATGACAAGCTCTCCATCATCAAATTGATCCAAATAATTTCTCCAAAATACCCATGATGAACTTGGTTCAAACGGATTTGAAAATGTTTTCATGATTTCAATATTTCGTTCCTTATATGTTCTAAACTCTTTTTCTAATATTTTTAAATTTGATTCTTGCAAACCAAGAATTCTTCCAAAGATTTTCCAATCAGATATCTTCTCTGCAATTTCGTTAATAACTAAAAGAACAATGAAACTCATGGTAGTAATACCCTTCAAATTATTTACACTTCAGACATATATTTTTGGAACTTACTGTCAATTTCTTTTTCATGAATTTGATATTCACGTTTAGCTTCACCTGACAATATTCCACACACTAAAATATTAAAGAAATTGAAGGCATTAAACAACTTAATATTCAATCAAATGATATGATATGCTAACTCCCATTTACAGAATTGAAAAATCTTAGGCCCTTCCGGAAATATCTAGCGGGGATATAATAAATATTAAACTGAAAATATTGACATGACAAGACTACAATATCTTACATAAAATTTTTTTTAATTTTCTTCTTTTTTTTTTTTTGAAAGGTTAAGAGTTATATTTGATAATTTAATATGGTGAAGCATTCCCAGCTACCCGAAAAACCTTTAAAGAAATTTTATATCCAATTTTTATATCCAATTTGTTCATTTTTACAAAGCAAATTCATTTTCTGCTAAAGAGACATTTCAAATAAAATACATTCCATTTAAGGTAAGTATTTGCCATCAATATTTTCCCATCAAAAATTTGCTAAAATAGAGTGGTTGTAATAGTTATTATTATTATTATTATTATTTGTATTTACCCTCTACCCAAGGTACCACAATGGAAATCTGGATATCTGTCTTGTTTTGTGCTATCCCTGTCACCATTCACTATTTTGAATTTTGTTCCTATTTATTTTTTGTATAAAGTTTTCTTTAATAGTAATTTTATTGATTGATTGTATTCTATGGTTTTATTTATGGTGATGAAATATACTCAATCACTCAAGAAATAACAGTCAATCTATTAACTTTGTCAAAAATCTATCTATCATGAACTTATCTATCCCATTTAACATCTGTCAACTGGTATGTTGAGTATAATATAGCTGAATTTGTGAAATTAGAAATAATCGACACAAGCTTGCAAACCGGTAATATTAGCATTGAATAACAACTTGGCTCAAAATTCAGATAAGCGTTTGTAGTCTTTTATTTCCGAAGAAAAAAATTTACTCTGTATTTCTGTTATAGACTGTTTTTCATAAATGCTCTAAATGGATAAGCCTGCATTTGAATTCATTTTTATTCACTTCATTTAGAACTTCAGGGGCCTCTCCCTTATTAGTTTTGTACATTTCTAATAAAAGGATTTTGTAGCTCTTTCAATTTTTCATTAGGTTTCACATTGACATTTTGTTAATAGTTCTTTAAAAGTAATGGTTTATCAATGCAGACTATTCTTAGAGTTCGTTCTTGTAGTCAGTCTAATTTTTTTGTTAAGTTTTCAGCTCCATGGCTCATCAAGATAAGAGGGCAATGTTGGATATCATACATTTTGAGATTCTTTTCAGGGCTGATGGCTTCTAGTTTGCTTTGCTCAAAGTGTTTTCGATTTGCTTTCCAATTTTTAGTTCACTGCCAAAATTCACTCCAAATAGTTTGTCTGTTTTTGTATTGGTAATTCTGTAGTATTATCAAAAATAATAGCTGTATACCAATACCAACTTCCTGGAAGAATATATGAATTTCATTTATTCACCCACAAATTGGTACCTACTTGATCTGCTTTTCCCACTTTTTTCTCATTGCAAGTCTGCACTATTTCTTGCCTGTCAATAAAGGACAAAAATCAAAATATACATATGCCCACTGATGATGCTGAAAGTTATCTATTGAATATTTTAAAAGCATTGTTATTAGGTTTGGGATGTAGTGCAGTTAGTAAAACAAAACGATAGCAAACATTTGAGTTCCGAGTTCAAACCCATCCAAGCCTAGTTTGTTTAGCAAGCATAATATCCTTCCTTCAGGAAATGATTGAGAGCAGTTTTAGAAGAAGCAAGAGTTTTCCACAATAGATACGAGGATCAATATAACTAACACTTACATCAAAGAGTTATTTTTAATTTTCAATGACTCTTTCAACAACGCACCAATTTCAATTATTTTGGAGATTTAAGTTCCCATTTTTATAACTGAAAGACAACCCACCAATTATTAATTCAATTCTGTTATAAATTTGAATAACTCAGCGATTCCAATTACATCATTAATTTAAATTTATAACCCAGAGATCAAGACCCAACACTTTCAGTTGCAATTTTGGGTCCATTAGATAGATTACATGATAATAGAATAGCTTCAAAGTGGGATTTGTGGCGTTATTTTTTTAACATTTTACGGCTTCCCCCAGATTAATTTTGTGAGACTGTCTGTGTGAGTCATTTTTTATGATGTGAAATTAAACCCTAGTAAAATTAATAAGCAAAAGAATATCTACAACATTGTATCTACTTTTTATAATTTTCCTTCACATTTAGACTTTCTTTCAGGGACTATTGTAGATTATAAAATGAGAGGATAGATTTGCGAGAAGGATAAACAAGAATTATCAGGGGTAGATATAAGATTTTCATTTTGGTATGTTTGTTTTTATGTAAATTACTGTTTCTAAACGTTCATTGCTGCTCATATTTGAAGTGAATTACTCTTTTTCATTTGTACAAAATCAACACTCAAAACAAAAAAAACAAAACATGATGACAAAACAAATCAATAATAAATCAACTTTATTATGTTAAAAAAATGAAAAAGCAATACATTTTGGTCACCTAGATTAACACATTTTTGGTTGACTGAGGTTGAAAATTGTTGCCTGAAGGTGCTCTAAACTAATCTTAGGCTTATTAGCTGCTAATTTGACGTGAGTATTGTCTGAGAATGTTTTCATTTACAATATATGAAACATTGCTCAGAAATATTTGCAATATTGAAATCAATATTGTGTTTTTTTTGCCGCTCCTATCGGCCAACTACTAAATTTCTGTCTGGATATGTCCCTATCTGTTGCAATTTACTTACAGACTTTTCAATTAGCTTTTATCTGATATTGCAATTCTTTAAGAAATTGCAAAACAAATCAAAGTCTGTTTGTTGTCTTAAATATCATAGAAAAATTTCTTGTCTATCTAGTTTTTATTATAGTATTGCTTTTGCTATATTTTAATTTCTAGGTGTCAAGACACAAAATATGCTTTCACATACATTTTACTGTTTTGGCAACACAAATATACAAAAAAGAATCCCTTGACCAACCAAATAATAACAGTGCAAAAACTCAGTCAGAACACAATTTGAATCAATACTTATTGAACACGTCAAAGTTGCAAAGTCTCAAATCTATACCATATGATATTCTGCTAGGTATGATCAATAAAAGCAAGGGCTTTGTCTTCAGTAATGGTGAGCAACCATGTTTTGAACCTCAGCAAAGCACTTGTGAGCTTTGTCAAGGTGTTTTGAGCGAAGCAATGTATCCTCAATGACATTCTTCTGATAGGGGAAATGGATTCTTAATAACAAGTAAACATCTGTTTAGAAAAATAGCTACAAAGTCAAAAAAATGTTTAGATTTATATTGCCTGTTATGACTGTTCTTTATCCTTATGAAAAAGGTAATTTATTTTTCAAGTCCATGTTTTTGTTATTGTTTTGCTTCTAGAAGTAGACGTTCTTCTGCAATTTTACATACTTTTTAGAGAAACAACAAAATATCTTTAAAATTTTGACCAGACAATATTTCACCAAAACTTTAAGCTCTTTTTTCTCAAAGTGCATCCAAAACGCAAATTGCCAGTCTTTGTCATTTAAGGCTCGCAATCACACTCATGCACCTCTGTAGGCACCTAAAATAATAAAGGTCTGCTAGAAGTAGCGTGTCTAAATTGTTAAAATTATTAAAATCGCACGCCTCTGCTTCTTTTTCTTTCTTCACTGGTTATCTTTTTCTTATTACAAAGTGTTATTTTATTAGAGAAAAGACATGTCTAGACTTATAATATTAAAAATGAGTTCTTATTATCTTAATTTCCTTTTTATTACATAATCTTTAATTCAAAGCATTTATTTAAATTGTGAATAAAAAAATTAATGAAAGCTAAACTATAGAATTCCTCCCACCAGAAAATAATAAATAAAAAGTCAGCCTACCAGCCTACTATGATGTCATCGTC
>JANSTP010289476.1:0-18245 GCA_025330745.1 Cladonema radiatum | reverse complement strand
CTATTATAACCTGAGATATTGAAAATTTAAGATTGGGGCAATTTTTCTATACACTAGATGACATCACAAATTCTTCACAAGTTCTGGAGTTCTTCTCAAAAATTTGAGCCGACAGACGAAAAAGTGCATTCTCTAGAATTTTGGAGAAAAATATATTTTTTTTATTCAAATTGGGAAATTAATTGCATTAAGTAAATTTTTCATGATTTTTTGAAATTTTACACCCAAAATACAAAAATTTGCACTATTTTTGCAAATAACTTTGAATTCACAAGCCGAATGTTGACTAATTTCAGTTTGTGTTGATGGTTCCAAAGGTTTGGCAAGAGGATACACGTTTTTGTTAACTTGATGAAGCAAGTCTTTTACATAATATTGTCTTTTATGTATATGCTAGTGTCTTTCGTTCTATTCAATTTAATTGCTTAATGTTAGTATAATGCAGTTGTGACATGTCTTTTTGATGCCTATTTGTAGTTACTCCAATCTACAGCATGTATCATTTGCTTCATATAAACTATGGATATTTTAGTATTTTCAATCCTGTTTGATTTTCAGATATATATAAAAACATGAAAAAGCAACATTGTCAGAATTGTGTATTTTCGTCATGGTATGAAAACTTTAAGTCAGTTACGTTCAAAAGTTATGTGATAAAATTACCGGTAGAGTTTGTGAGGTATTTGAATGAGGATGGCATTGTGTTGCCAGATAAACATGAATTAAGATATACGAATGAGTTAAGTGAATATTCTGATGACGAAGATGATGATTGGGATCATAGTAATACAGCAAACGAGGCAGAATTACCACAATTTCCTGAATTGAAAGAGAAAGTAGAAGAAAGCATCAAAAGATTAGGTATTATTTCAGACATTTTCGCTTCATAATAGTTAACAATCAATTAACCCTAAGAGCTGGAATATTTCCAGAATGAGGAATATTCAGACCTCACTTAAAGGAAATTGATGCCCTTTCCAAAGCAACCAAAACGAATCACTGAGAGGCTTTAGTTCTTGAAAAAGAAAGTTAGGAATGCAAACCTGTAATAAAAATGTTCTGTTAAGAAAAGTTAATACTGCATTAATAGTGATATTATTTCAATGTTTTCAGTTTTCTAATAACATCTTCAACTGAAATTAATTTTGAGTAATACTATTTTCATCGCTAATGTATTTTTTTGAAAAATAAAAATATACCCCATCAACAATGTATAAAATCTTATGGTAAGTAATATTTGAATAATTTTTCTGTCAATAAATACCATATCTATGTTCATTTTATAGGTAACTCATGTTTTGTAAAGCTGAATTGGAGTTCTCCGAAAGATGCAGCATGGATGAGTAGGGATGGATCTCTCAAATGTACAAATTTCAATGATATTTGTTTACTGTTGAAAAGTTCCGATTTTGTTACCCATGATTTAACAATGCCTTTTGAATATTGTGAAGATTCAGATCTGACCCTTCCTGCAGATCAATATGAGCTTGTTTTGCGGCGCTTTGTTGAGATAATACCTGGCATGGAATTCAGATGTTTTGTCAAGAATAACAAATTAATTGCAATTTCACAACGACATCATATGACATTCTTTGACTATCTCTTACAAGAAAAGGATTTTATTAAAAATGAAGTTTTAAATTTTTTTAACAGTCACATAAAAGGAAAATTTGCTGATAAAGATTTTGTATTTGATATCTATAAAAATAAAAATGCTGCAATAAAATTAATAGATTTTAATGTATTTGGAAAATTGACAGATTCACTATTGTTTGAATGGGATGAACTTTTAGATATTGGCAATGAAAACGTAGAAGATCTGCCATATTTTCGCATCATCACATCTGGAGAAGGAATTCAACCAGGGCCATACATGAGTTACGGGGTACCTGTTGATACAATTGATCTCTCAACAGGTCAGGATATTCATAAAATGATTGACTTTCTGAATGTAAAGAATCTAATTCGAAGACCTGGTGAAGACTCAGACTAAAACCTTAATGTTTTCATTTTCCTCTTTCCTGTTGGCTATATTTCAAGAAGAATAAGATACCCTCACAATAAAATTTGAGATTAGTTGAATCCCTCTTAGTTGATTGTTGGTATCATCAATCAGGGTCAAATGAACTTATTTTAATTCTATTTTTCCGAAATCTCAAGCTGGAGTGGGAACCTATTCCGATATGGCACACAAAATACTTTCATGTGCCCAACAAAATGGCATGCTAATCTCTAATTTTAGTTTTCTAATTGGTCAGGGTGGCCACTAGTCCCGAAAGTCCTGGAAAGTCCTGGAATCAGTTTTAGTCCTGGTAAAGCGTCCTGGAAAATTGGAAAAATTGGCAAATGTCCTGGAAAAGTCCTGGAATTTTATTTGACAATATTATATTTTTGCACTTGAGCAGAATTATTGTTGCTGCTTGTCTTAATTTTCATTAATTTACATTTGGATCGCATTTTTCATTTCACAGAAATGGGTTTGCAACGTCTTAACCTTCAACAAAAAAATCTTGGAAAAAGTTGAGAAAGTTCTGGATAAGTCCTGGAAAAGTCCTGGAATTTCATTTACTTTTTTGAGTGGCCACCCTGTTGGTTTTCTAACTCTGTGCTGACTGTGTGTCCCTGATGGACTGGTAAATTTATTCCACTCAGCATAAAAGTTTCCTTCATACAGTGTCTTGTTGTGTTTGAAATTTGTGTTATACAGAAAAAATTGGCCTATAATTTTAGATACTAGGCTCACTTTTTATGTCTGTGAAGGACTTCTTTGTTGGTATTGTTTATTATGTATTGATTTTTGTTGAAAATATAGCATCATGTGAATAAAAGCACAATAAAACGATTAAAAACTAATGCAACACCTCGGCAAACATTTTTTGAGACATGGAGGACAATATCGTTACTTCAATATAAATTATGAAGCCGCAAGGTGCTGTTCCATTCTTAACAGATACTCCAAAGATTGCAGTGCATACAAGAATGTTGATACTACTTTCCCTACAAAGATTTTTGTGTTTGGTCAGCAAAATATTTTGACTAAGCTAGTGTTACATAGTCATTATACAAGAAAATATTCCTCTCATGTCAGCGACAAAGACCAGGTGATTTTTCTTGTTTGTTATTTTTGTTAATAATTGTTAGAGCTAGCAATTAGTTTTGAACAAATGATACTTTGTTACTTTATTCTTATTGATAGGCAAATCTTCAATTTATTTCCAATTTGCTGTAACAACTTCTATAACTTTTGATGTTAAAATACGCTTGATGCATACATTAAAATATGAGTTGATAATATGAATAGTAATCAGTTCAATTGTACAGTATATAGATTATATTATATAGTTTGACAATATAATCACTTGATAAAAAACTTTATACACCATCAGATTGTTGAAATAAATGAAAAAGGTATGCATCTGCCATGGAAGAACACATTCATTAGCAAAACCAACTTACTGACTTTGTATCTTCCTCCATTGTTTGAAATACTAGAAATGGATCCTTTGAAAAAGTACGAAACATGAAAACGTATTTCACAATTGACAAAATTAAGTGGTTACTTACTGGTAGAGATTTTTTTCCATTGTAGTTATCCAACAACAATAATACTGGATAAACCATTTAAACGGTTTAACCAAAATAAACAGTTGTTAAGTCATTAATGAGCAAAAAATATTGTTTTTTGTAAAGCATTTTTAGTTGCTTTGATATGAAAGCAGTAGCTTGTGAAAGGTTTTGTTATTTATAAGAACAAACATTTGAAGTAGCCGAATGCTTCATACTTGAATGGAATAATAAACTCATCGATTTATTTTTAACTATATTAGATTTAGCTAGTAATTTTTCATTGGTGCTACTTCACAAATTATGCTGTTCTGGTTTGTTTTTAGAACGCAACTTCAAAGTGGTTAACTATACCGAACCTACTCACTGGTTTTCGGCTGTTTGCATCACCCTACATTGGCTTCTTAGTTCTTCAACATGATTTCCAATATGCTTTAGCATTATTTGTTCTTGCTGGCATTACTGATTCAGTAAGTTTGTGTGATATTTATGACTAACATCTATGGGATAAAGTTACATTATGTGCTTATGTATTTTGTTAAGGTTGATGGCTGGATTGCTCGTAACGTTAAAGGACAAAGCTCAGTAATTGGATCATTTATTGACCCACTGGCTGACAAGATATTGATTAGTATTTTAACAGTCACTTTGACAATGGTTGACATCATTCCGGGTATTTTTGTTACTTTTTCGTTTTCATTTGTCACTTTCTATACAATGCAATCAAATGTTTTCGAAATGTGTTCAACAACTATTGAATTGTGATGGTAGTTTTTTTATTTTCAGTAATTCTCTGTGGCATGATAGTTCTTCGAGACGTTTTGTTGATTACTACATCAAGTCATTTTCATTATAAGAATCTCACACCACCGGTAAGTCATATGAATTCGCTCCTTGTTAGCATTTTTAACCCTTTGCATGCCACCCATTTTCGAAAAGGTGGGTGTTTACGAGAGAAAAAAATGAAACTAAAACGAGCTTTATCTCCAGAACTAAAGGGTCCAGAGGTTGGTTTTAGTCTCATTGGAAAGAGCATCCAATTTCCTTTAAGTCAGGCCAAGATCGGCCGGCTTTACTATGGCTGACAAGGAGCTATGCCCCTTACCACCCTTGTTCCCTGCCTGGTCCAGGAACGGAGCTCAAAGAGTTAATAGACAGATAGATAGAAAGATAAATGGTTAATTTTACCCAGTGTTTAACAGAAGCAAATGTACCCTGAATCTGCTGAAACCGTACCCACTTGAACTTATGAATTACAAAGAATAACTTCCACGTTACTAAGGTCAAAAATTTGTGCTTAATGCAAAACCTATTATGGACTGAAATTGGGTTCAATAATCGCACCCTTCAAAGTGGCAAGCCCTTTTCAGTCGTTATCAATATTATGGCATGTCTACAGAGTCAATAATCCCTGTTATATTACATCGAAAAATTGAATGTCGACAAGGACAATCAATATCATATTATTTGAAATTACAAATGTATAATATCCATTTCTCAATGATTATCTTTCAGATATTAAACTAACTGCTGAAAACCATCCATACAGCACATATTAACCCCAGCAAAGTGACCAAACAAGCCTTTAATTTGTTCCGAATATAACAGCCATTGTCAACAACTAAAATTAACCATTTGAGGAAGAAAGTCATGGTGAAAAATAAGAAATGTCTTTTTTGGAAGCAAAAATTGCTAATAAACATTTAAACTTCTTGTACTCTTTTCAATGTAGTAGAATAAATACTTTGATATTGTGTTTAGTGATATTTTACGCTTTTGTAGTATATAAGGGGCTGATAAAATTGGAAAATGCCCAAGAAATGGTTATATCTAGACCATGTTATGTGCTTGCTAAACATTTTTTTGGTATTCAGAAGTTTATTTCTCTGTCTATTTATTTTGACTTACCTAAAGTATTAATTTTTCTCAAAGCTAAACATGCATCCAATGTGGAAAAGCACCCAGATGCATTGCAAATGAACTCCATTGCTCTGGGTCTTACTTAAAGTTCTTATATATTAAAAAACTTATATATACATCTGCCCTATATAGTATGTACCTATTATACACGTCTGTCATGCATAAAAGGTGAATGAAGCTATAAAATTTGTTACGACCGGCAAAAGCTGACATTTGAAATGAGCATTCTTTTGTTTTTGTTGAGGTAATGATTTTGCTTAGTAGTGAAACTGACATGTAAGTGTTTAAAAGAACGGTTTTGTTTTGTAAATTGCAAAAATTTCCAGTCGCCATGTTATCATTTGCGAGGGTCTCTTTTTGTCATATGATATGTAACTGTTAATTAAGGTGAAACCTGTCTGTAACGGCCACTCAAGGGGGACAAAACAGGTGCCATTATAGACGGGTTAGACTCTATTAAAAACTGCATCTAGGGAACCAAATTAGTTGAACATTTAAGGTAGGTTTTTGTTGCCACTAAGACAGCTTTCACTGAATAATAATTATGGTCATTAGAAGATGATCAAAATGATCAAATTAGAGAGAATCTCATTCTACATTGTGTTGTGAGAAGCATTCAAAACTCTTCTAATGCATATGGAATTTCTTGTTTTTAGAAAACGATGGAAAAGTTCTTTGACTTTGAGAATTCAAAAGTTAAAATGGAGCCAACACAAATCAGTAAAGTAAGATTATATTGAAATTTTCTGTTATTACAAAATTCATTATGAGTTTTATATAAGGTCCATTGTCGTGTAATAGAGGTTAATATCCTATGTTTGATATAAAATTAATATTCTGCCAGTTTTTTGAGTTGACCTATCTTGTTTGTTCCAGTATAATACGTTTTTACAGTTGGGTTTGGTTGCTTTGTCGACCGCTGCTCCTGTGTTTGATTTTGTTGGTCATCCTCTCTTACAAGCTTATTGGTAAGCTGTTTTTATTCTTTAATTATACAGGGTGGTCCATTAAAATGTACTCAGTTTTTCTGCATATTATATTACACAAAAGCATTAAAGTTTTATTTGAGATCATTGTTTCCTGGATTTGAGATCATTATTTTCGTATTTGTTCTTCATTTTTCTCAACACTTTCTACTTGGTCAATCCAAGCTCCTCCGCTATGAATAATGGCCGCAACACGGGCATTGAGGTTGTTAAGAACTCTCTCTGGCAGTTAAAGTACAATCCGGCTGATCTCACTGATCTTCACCTGATCTCTGATCCATCGGATTATATATGAGATGCAGGACAGAGTTCTTAAAAATTTCAATACCTGTCTTGCGACCAAAAGTTATAGCAGAGATGCTTGGATTGAAGACGTTATAAATAATTAAGAAAAATGAACAACCAATTTAAATAATGTTTCGAGGCAGAAAAAGCGATGTCAAATAAAACGTTGATGCTTATGTGAAATATAACATGCAGGAAAATTGATGTTCAAACTATATAATAAAAACAACAAGCCTTAAAAAATGTGTACATTTTATTGGACCAACCTGTAGATAGCATAATTCTTTTGGTTTATTATACAATAGCGTTTTTATTTACAGTATTTTGGTAAAAGTGTTGTAATAATCTGCTCATAGGTGAATGATAGGAGGATAGATTTGCAGTGACCTTTTCATCACTAATTCCCAATGGCTTGAGTCAGAAATTGGAATTTTGTACATACAGTAAATATTTGAGGTGCAGACTGCCACACTTGTTATTACAATTGAATCTCTTTATTGGCAAACAGGGTATTAAAGATTTTGTATAAAAAGGCAATTTTTTTTTAAAATCCTTCTATAATTCCTTCGTATAGCATCTGAGCTTGCGTATTTCGTAATATTGTCAGAGATTTTCGTTGGTTCTATCGTGTTGTATATTTTGTTTAGGTTTCTTGTTGGCTCAACTACTGTGATATCTGGTTTCAGTTATGTTTTCAAAGATAAATCAGCATATAGAATAAAATCTTAAAGCATGAGTGGATGTAAAAATTGTTTTGTATAGAGAATGAAAAATCCAAATATTTTTTATACAAGATTTATTTTCTTACTTTGTTATTACCAAAATACTTTAAAGAAATGCTTGGACATTTATTATTTATTATACATTTATTATTGAACAAAAAATGAAGAGAATAGATGAAGAACTTTAGGTTCTTTCTTGTCAAATTTAACAGTATTCATTCATTAGATATGGGAAAGGGAGATTATTTTCTTTCTTATTTTTTGATGACATACACATGCAGATTTGGAAGTTTGGTAATTCTAAGAATTTTGTCTTGAGTCTTAGTTTTTGTATGAATTCCACCTTTTGGTTCTGTTATAACTACTATAATTTTTTAGATATTGTCAGGTATTATGCAGATAATTCTTATGATTCATGGTTCTAATAAATCAATTTTTTATAGACCCCTTGACTTTGTTTACATTTTTCATGATTGACAAACTCGTCCCAAACCTCAAATAAAATTTGAGCAGGCAAGAAGCGAGCGAGCGATGCTAGCACAAAGGCAATAGTGATAAACAACCACTGATTTAGAAGGAAGAACCAAGTTATGTGAATAAAAATTTGAACTGGTTGGATATTTTGATGTTTTATTTAACATATGTCAAGATGAAATACAATGGGTGAGTCTTTAGGTATGCTGTCATTTAACCTTAGCATCTTTTTGCCTGCTCAAATTGTCAATTTTGTCACATGACCATGACGTAATCTTCCGAAAATGTAAACAAACACAAGGGGTCTATTAGGTGTCTAAATAGAATGGAGAAAGACCTAGCCACAAATGGGTGCGTAAATCCCTGATCTTATAAAAAAAGTTTTATTTGTGTGAGCATTCTGTGTGTTATTTTCACCTTTTATAAAGGCGTAGTAGTATGTTGTGCATACATGATTAGCAACAAGAACTGTTGTAATTGCAATGAGTAATAGCTATATATTCCATGAATAAAGTGATAATTCTACTTAAGCATTCCAAAGCTGCTCAAGTTGCTCACATGTCTCATTAACATGTGGCCAAGCCAAACATCAATGATTGTTTTTCAGTTATTTTACTGCTTTTTTTAAGATGCTTCAATGTTTCAAGATGTTTTCAAAATTAAAGTGGAGATTTCATCAGCTTTATAATGCACTTTAAATCTCATATTCTGAATAAATTAAAGAGTTAAATTATGTGAACTAGATTTTCATCCTATTTATTCTGAACAAAATACCATAGAAATTAATATGTTGCTAATGATTTCAGATATTCTTAAAGGGATTCCGAGGTGAAAATATAAGTTGGGTTCACATGAAAGAGGAGAAAAAATGATGAACGCCAGTGTTTATTTCATTGCAATCCGACTTTTGGTTCTCAAGATATTTGAGTTTAAAGATTTGTCACTTAGGGAATTTCCTTAAATAGTTGAAGAATTTGTGATGTCATCTAGTGTATAGAAAAATTACCCCAAGCTTGAATGTTGTATATTGCAGGTTATAATATAATGCCATGCATGAAAATTTATACACAATTTGTACACATTAAGGAAAATTCAATTGCAAAATAATTTTTCAAAAATAGTATTTACTTCACTAGTTCGAGGCCCTTTTTCATTTTAGGATCAAGCTCAATATCTACCCAGCAAAGTTTTTTTTCAACAAATGAACTCTTTATTTGAGTGCGGAATCTTTCAAACAACTTTAAAAATTAAAAATAATTCTAAGAAATGTTTTCAAAAGCTTGAAATTGAGGACAGCTTGATTTTCAAAGGGGTCCTGGGACTAGGGTCCCAAAGCTCATTTAACAAAAATTTTAATGCAGAAGAATTGTAATGAACATCTGCTATCTATATGAAAGTTTTTAATTTTAAAGGATTATTATAACCTGAGATATTTGGTATTCAAGATTAGGGTAATTTTTCTATACACTAGATGACATCACAAATTCTTCAACATTTTAGGGAAATTCCCTTAGTGACAAATCTTTAAATCCAAATATCTTAAGAACGAAAAGTCGAATTGATATGAAATAAAAAGCCATGTTAACCATGTTTTCTCCTCCTTTATATGAACCTAACTTATATTTTCACCTCGAAATCCCTGTAAAGTAGCAATATGGTAAATCTTACTAGGTGAAAAAAATGTCTGGTTAATAAAGTCTTTTGTTTTAAACCACTGCTGTGATATGTTTATTTTTTTGTTGTAACATTGCTGATAGGTAAATTCTACCTGAAATTTGATGATACAGTGACACCTGCTAAAACTTCCACCTGTTTCTAAAGAAGACTGGTTCTTCATCCCAAATTGACTTTTTTTTATTAATTGCCACCTGTATGAGAAGACTACCGATCGAAGAAGACCGCATTTTTATAGTCATTAAAGTGGTCGTCTTATACAAGTTTCACTCTACTAATAATCTGACTTTCATAGTCAATATCTTGTTTATTTCTAGACAATAGACAGTAAAAAAGCATAATGCCTCCTACAGTACAGAACTTAACCAGGAAAAGTAAAAGGTAGGAACATTTTTTTAAAAGGTCATTTTACTTATCAATTCTTTTGATTTTTTTATTGCATAATCTTTAACTTCTTATTTTTTCTTTTTCCTGTTTAGCTCAGATAAGACGTAAGTTCTAATTTTATTTTTTTTCTATTATGTGTTTAGTTTCATTGTTATCATAAATAAATCGCCTAAGATTGAATATAATGTCCATCTTGTATGAGTAGTTTTATGATAAAGGCATTTTCAAATTAAATGTTTATCAAAAGTGCTATCGTTTGACCTCATACTCGATCTAGAAAATTTTCCTTTAATTTTATCTATTTTATGTTCATTTATAGAAAAGAGGGCTTTGTATGTTTGATGAAATATACCAATACATTGCCTGATATTCCATTTGATGCTAAATTCATCACCTATCCTTTTGAAGCAAACAGGTAACATTTTTCAAAATATTTTGTCAAAAGCAGTTAATGAAATCTCAATTTTTTACAATCAATTTGTATTTCAGATTCATCCAATATAAGCCGACAACTTTAGAGCGCAATTATAAACATGAACTCTTAACTGAGTCTGATTTGGGAGTTACAATTGATTTAATAAATCCTGAAATATATGATCTTGATATAAATTGTGAGTTAAATCCTTTTTTAAGTTCTTTAGAATTGATATGATATATGGATGTATATGTGTATTTTATGTTTGAAGGTTGTTGAAGGTGATGGGACAGGATTTTTGTTAAACAAATATTTTAACTTTTAAACATTTTGAAATAAATATTCCTTATTAAAGAGAACATAGAAATATTTTCAAACTATTTTGTGAGGATATTTTGTTATTTTGTAAGCATATTAATTTTTAGATATTTTAAAGGGAGTAGTCCTTATTACTGAGAAATTATAAATTTATATGATTTTACATAATAGCCGAACTAGATCCTTCTGATGAAAGGCTTCTTGAAGAAGAGCTTGCACCTCAAGCAGATCAAAAGCGGTAATCAAATATTTATTCCTATTTCATTTTGTTGGAAGTGTCCTTACAAAAAAATATTTTTTTAATATTAATGTCTTCTATTCTGTTCTTCTCTTGTAGACATCGTCAACACACAAAAATGGTTCCATGGTTGAGGAAAACAGAATATATATCAACTGAATACAATAGGTTTAAAACGAGTAATGAAATGGCTGAAACAAAGTAGGTTATATTTCTCTCAATTATCTTTTTCTTGAAAAGAATGTACTT
The DNA here is from genome assembly GCA_025330745.1 of Cladonema radiatum. Taxonomy (NCBI): domain Eukaryota; kingdom Metazoa; phylum Cnidaria; class Hydrozoa; order Anthoathecata; family Cladonematidae; genus Cladonema; species Cladonema radiatum. The sequence goes on along the minus strand of JANSTP010289476.1, from coordinate 7,013 downwards.
TGAAATGTGACATTACTTAACTTATATTTTTTAGGGTTGGATATTCTGCTAAGAAGAAGGCCAAAGGAAACATTGATATGTATAAGGTACACACCAGCTAATCTATGCTTTGTTTGTTCTTAGTATGAAATGTTCTGATAATGTTATTTACCATTTCTTTACAGGATCGGGAATCTCAAATTGAAGCTATTGAAGCAAGCTTTGAAGCAGCGAAAAAACCTGTGAGTGATTTTGTGTTTTTATTAGTAGTAACCTGCTGCTAGCCATCAAAATTTTTGGCTAATTTGAATCTCTAAAAATCTCTTCCGTATTTACATTCTTGATGCTGTCTTTTGTTTCTTCGTTCTTTTTTTAAATAAATTGCCAGTCTGCAGCAATGTAGATTATACGTTTTGCCTGATTCTTCAGACAGTGCTCTAGAAAGCCCCTTTCAAGCATTCTTCAGAAACTATTTAAAATGGAGCAAATATAATGAAAACCACGTTTTAAGCTTTTTCGGCTATTCAGGTTCCAATATATTTCAAAGATTTAAAGAACTTTGATCCACGTTTACAATACTAACAAAAAAGAAGTGATTTTATGACCACTTATGCCATTTCCACTAGTACCAGATAGCTTCGGAGCGGATTGGAAATCATACCAGATAGGGTGTCTGTTAAGGGTGTCTGTTTCCACTTAGCTATTGGAGCGTAGCAGAGTGGATGGGTGTACTTGTTTATCTTCATGACTCTAGTTTTTTGGTCGAGTGCGTTTATACAATGTTTTCAGATAATTTAGAAAATTTTGAAAGTTACCTAATTAATTGTTCATGTATTATATTTTCAAATTATATGAATACACTTGAGAGAATTTTTAATGGTTTTTACTATGAAATCTATCTATCAGAGACACCCTGATGAGTGTTTCCACTTGTATCAGAGTATACTAGTTCGCTCCAAAGCTAACTGGTATTATTGGAAACGCAGCATTGGTGGGCTTGTTTTGTCTGCTATAGTTTGAATTTATTTTGTGCATAATATCTTTTAAAGACTTTGCAGAACATGGGGTTTGAAGGAAAGGATGGTCCAGATAGTGTTAGCGATTGCTATCTTAGTGGATTTTTGTATTTCTACTATGTATGCAAAGTTTCAATTAATAGTTTGTGTTGGAAAAGTCTTGAACAAAACATGTTATTTTTTTTAAATACAGTGAAACCTGCTAAAACGACCTCCTCTATAAGAAGACCACTAATTCGAATCCATGACAGTTGCTCATCCTACATTTGCTCACCCTGACAGTTGCTCACCCGATAGTTGCTCACTTAAGCTTAATTGCTTCTTGATATTTGCATCTCTGACAGTTATTCACCGTAGATTGTTCACCACATGTATTTAGTCTCATCTGAAAAGTAGTCTTTTCCTTTAGTTAATGAAAGGTGATTTTTAATTGGCTAATTAAATAAGTTAGCAGTCAATCAAATTTCATTTTTGCTTTTTCCACTCGAAGACCCGAAATTTATGCCTCCAGAATCTTTCAAATCAACACTTATGGAATACTATGTGCACATTAATATCCTAGGATATTATTAATGTATATTGAGTTAACCTAGGATAACAAGTCCTTTTGACCATGGAAAATATATTTAAGTTCTTCTGAGAATGGAAATTGGAAAACAAAATTAGAAGCATTTCTAAAGCATCATCAAAATATTCCTTTAAATAGCAATCAAATAAGCAATTTATAAATTATTTATCAAAACTCCAGTTGAGATGAGAAAAATAAGCGAAAGTAAAAAGGGCTTTGTGATAAGGCTTCTAGCCTTCTTAAAGTCCTGTCTTTCTGTCCTCCTCCTACATTGTAAAATATTGCATATAACATACTTTTACGGATATGTATATTTGATGGCAAGCTGACCGGGCCACTAAGGCAGGGGTGTATATATGATTATTGCATCTTTACAAAAATGTTTTTTTGTGGTTCTGACGCCCTTCCATAATGCGAAAATATGTTATTGGCCAGGTTGATATTTTGCAGAGCAACTTTACATATTGGTTCATTATCTCAACTATGCATTAACGCCCAAAGATATTATGCTTGAGAAGAAATGAGAAGAAATTATATTTGTGATTATGTTATTTCGTGAAAAACAGCGATATGATATAACCCTATTTCACAAAATGCTTTTTTCCTCAAGGATGAGGACATTCATGGCATCTTTGAAAACATTTATCAAAATTCGAAACATGGAGGGGATTTCTTTAAGGGGAGTTGAAAATTTGTCCGGTTTTTGAATTACAGAAATGCCAATAATATGGTGGTGGGTGGTGACACATATAATGTAACCTAGCCATGAATGTAACCCTAATGAAAAACTAACGAACTGGTTTTCAGATAAGTTTGCCTTAAATAGAGTAGTCACATGAAAGGGTGACAAAGTTATCAGAAATTGTAACATATGGAGATTTTTAAGATATGGAGTGTTTCCCATATCAAAGTATTTTAAGTTTAGGAGAGGGTTTGGGTAAAGGTATAATGGCCTCAAAAATTAAATCCTTCAAAATGGCGTACAAGCAACTGTCCGGTGAGCAATTATCAGGTGAGCAAATATCAAGTGAGCAACTATCGGGTGGGCAACTGTCGGGTGAGCAATTATCGGGTGAGCAACTATCGGGTGGGCATCTGTCAGGTGAGCAACTATCGGGCGAGCAACTGTCAGAGTGAGCAATTGTCGAGTGAGCAAGAGTCGGTGCACCCACTAATTCTTGGTCCCAAATTTGCATTTTCTATAGTTTTCAATCTTTATAAGAAGACCACCTGTCTAAAGAGATCACTTTTTTATGGTCCCCAGAGTGGTTGACTTATACAGGTTTCACTGTAACATTTTTTGTTTATGGGCTCTACTGTACCTAAACATTATCTCTTTTCTATACAATAAAACAAACCTGAAGGTAATTTTTTTTAAGTGGGTTATTATAATTGATTTTTACTAAGCAGTATTGTGTAGGCTCAAGAAGCTTTTTCATCTACTGTTCAGCTTCCTTGAGATTGCTTAGATATTTAGTTTAAATGTTTTTCATTGACCAAACTGAATAATTATGTAATTATCAGCTGAACTTACACAAAAACAACCCTGCTGTTCTATGACATTCACATGTGGATAAATGAAATGCGAGTTTGTCATGTAATTTCAGATCACTCGGCATGAGACTAATCCAAGATTGAAGCCCGTTGAAATACTGCCATTCTTCCCAGATTTTCAGGTGCAATATTTTTTTGTCTTTTTATTCTTTTTATTACAAAAATTTATAGAATTATTTTTATTCTAATCGACTTGATTTTCAAAACGTGTGTTCATCAGGATACTGTTAAAGGATATGTAATAAAAGTTAGAAGGATATCATGAAAGGTTATGTAGCAACTAATCTATTTTTCCATCGTCTTATGCTGTGTTTTCTCATGTTTAATAAGACCAAGTTTGTACCAGAAGTAAACACTACTCTTTTTTCTATTAATGATTATCTATGAAAAAGAATGTTGATGATCTAAGTAGTATAATGTATAATTTTCTACGCACACAGCAATTTGTTGTTTATTATAATAATACAATTTTATAAATGAGTAGTGAATAGAAGTTAAATATAACAGTTTTCACTTTACAGATTGACATTAATAGGATTAAAACTTTCGGACAATTTTTGCTTTATTGAGGGTTTAGTAAATTCTGTCTAATTTTTCTCATACAAACTGTTATTTAAATTCTTGCGCATGGACCATTATCTGGTTAAATGCAAACTGATTATTACTTTGTCATTTTCACCCAGGCGTCCATTTTCTCTTATACTACTAATCTTTCTGATTTGTTATTCTGTTGCTGTTATTAGTTTTGGCATATGCCTTGTGCTCATGTTATCTTTGATACTGAACCATCTCAACGAGGAAAAACAAATCCAGCCACTGCTGAGCAAATGTCTCTGGGCATGATCAGGTTTGCATTGTTATTCTCTCTTATTCAGGGATTATAAAAGCACTGCTTTTGCTAATCAGGGATTATATAGTATTTTTTTTTGGTTTTTATTACTTGAAGTCCATTCTTTTTCTAGCAGAATCAGCCTGTGAAGAATCCAATTTAAAATTTAGTTTCTATAGTTATAGCAACCCTTAAATATGAGGAAAAATTATGCTAAAAAGGGCTCAGTCCTTTGGACACTGTCTCTCAAGAAATAAGAAACATGTCATTGCTTTTATTAGGAAATTCGGAAAATTGAAGAAAGCTGTGCCCTTTCCAGTTGAATTGGTACACTTCCAAGATGTTTTCAGATTCTGTCATACACTTGTAGGTTGTTCTCTTGGCCTATAATACTTTGATTAGTGTTGACTGCATAATTGAGATTATCCTTGTTTGCTTGCTTTATTGATTAAATAGCTTTAGGGCATGATATATAATAAGGGAGCTTTGTAATTTAATGAACTCGTTTTTAACAGAGGTATGGAAGATGAAAGTGGAGATCAGTTTGTAGCATATTTTCTACCGACGGATGATACCTTACAAAAACAACAGAGAGAATTAAGTGAAAACAATGAGCCAGATGAAGATGATGAGTCAGTATTTTTTTCGTATTATTAGTCTCTTATTTATTCTCATCCTTGCTCTTTTTAGTCCATATTTCTCTTATATGTATGATCTTGCTGAATATGCAGCTTTTTATTGACAAAAACCAAAAAATATGGTCCTTAGGCACTATTTTGATGATTCACCGTTTTATTAGTGCCTCAAAACATAAGAAAGGTGGAAGACAATAAAAGTTTCACATTTTGATGCCATTTCTATGCTATTGTGACCAATTTGTAGTCATGGTACTTGAGCACTAACATCCCATCTCCAACATAGTAAAATTTAGAAAAGGCTTGTAAGCACTTTGTTTCTAAGAATTTTTGTAGTAAGTCAAATAACGTCTAAATGATTCAGTCTTTGTCTTATTGTTTTTCAAAAGATACCATTACAAACTGGCTCGTGAGTACAATTGGAATGTGAAAAACAAAGCTATTAAAGGATTTGAGGTATATTTATCTTCTTCTTAATATGGGCTGCTAGATTATTGTTAATAATACTTTGTCTCATTGAATGATATGAATGATATTACCTTTTAGGAGAATTATTTCTTTGTGTTCCGTGAAAATGAAGGAGTGTTTTACGACGAGTTGCAAACAAGGTAAGATCAGCAGTGATTATTCAGTAATAATCGACGAACTTAGCAGCCCATGAACCAATGTTTGAAACAATTCATGAATTTATCACCGGATACGTTGTGATAAGTTTTTCTTTTATGTGTGTATTTTTTCTAAATATTTTCTACATGTAACTGGCTGATGAACTTCTAACTGAACAGTTGTTTTACTTATTGCATATACAAGTTTTCTTTCTTTTGAGTAAAGTTGTTCTTTATTTTTTTGCATGGTTATTTTCATAGAGTCCGTTTGAACAAACGTAGAGGGCATGGTGGAGCTGGTGGCATATCTTCATCAGTATCAAAACTCATTGTCAAAAATCGTGAACCGACAGAAAATGAATTACGTTTGCAGGTATGCATAACAAACAGGTTTTGCATGAGAATGAGTGAGCCATAATAAGGTTTTTCAAATTCTTTTTTTTGCGTCTTTACAGTCTTGAACATTATTTGAAATCAGTGAAAGGTTTTTATGATACGATTTAAAATTGTAAATTCTCTCACCAAAAGCATAAATGAAAGGATTGTTCTTGAAAGTCTTTCAAGTTATTTCTAGTACCCTGAGACCTATATTTTAATTATAGTATAGTTTGATTTTTTAATGTAAAGTGTTAACATAAAATGATAGTTGTAGCTTTCAAATTAAATAATGTCTATGTAGAAACGCAACTCCTAAGTTTTATAGCAGAAATTTTGCCAAGTTAGCTTGTATAATAAAATACTTTTTACCATAGAATGCCCGTTTGGTTCAACTTGAAAATGTTGCTCAAGAAGAAGAAGATGATGACGATGATGAGTCTGAGAATAGTGACTCTGAAGAAAATCAAAAAGATAACGAGGGAGATGAAAACCAACCTTCCACTGCGAACGATGACGATAAAGATCACGATTCTGCAGATGATTTGTTTGGTCCAAGCTCTGATGAAGAAGAAAATGAATAGAACTTGCGAGAGGTGGTCTCAAGTGGATTATGCAAAGAAGCATACTGTTTCTCGGTATAACATGAAAAGCTTTGATGATGGCGTTCCTCAATCACCTATTGAGTATTAGAATGCTTTCAATCCATATCGAACAGATAAAGAACAACTGAATATCAGTGAGGATGAACTTACTGTGCCCATGCCATAAAAGCTTGTTGTGTGTGAGAAATGTAGCAAATTTTAGAATAGATAGATCTGTGTCGTACAAGTCAAGATAAATTGAATTTGAATTTGAGCTTGTCTTTTGTATTTTCTTATCCTACTATTGTTAGGTTAGTATTCTCAGGGTTTTATGTAGCCACCTTTGGCTAAGTATCTAACAGATTGAGTTTACCAATTGTTGATTGTGCAAGTTAGCAATCTTACAGTTCATTTATAGGCTATTTTACCATTGCATGTGAAATTATTTTCTTTTTGAATATTTTTCCTTAATAAATATTCCTATCATGCTGACATTGCTATATCATATTAAGTATGATGCAATGAGTAAATTATTGATGAAACAGATCAGTCCTAAATAAATTTCTTAGTCTTACTGTGTGTGTCTATGATATTAATATTAAGAAGTAGTGTTTATTTTTTACATTGTTTTACTAAATTATAGTTTCTTTCTTGGGTCCATTCTTACATGATTGATTAGATATTGCAAAGTAGTTATTCTTATTTCTTTTGGAGTAAAGTTATTATTATTTTATAATAATAAGCCCTTTTTACATTTATTCTTACTATGTAATGACACCTCAATAGTGAAATTATCTTAAATTTTTTCATTAGATGACCCTTGTGCTATTCACAAATACAAAGGAAATATCTAAGTAGTTTTCTATTT